>CM065896.1:77029181-77316681 GCA_033439115.1 Firmiana major | reverse complement strand
TAGAAATGGTCAAGAAAATTCTATATAGCTTGCCAAACTCTTGAGAGGCTGAGGTAACCACAATAGAAATGTGAAAGGATCCTTATACTTTCTCTGTTAATGAGCTCATGAACTCTCTACTCACTTATGAGATAAAGCTTAAGAGGAATTAAAACCCTCATAAGAAAGTAGGAGTAGCATTAAAATCCTCCATACAAGATAATATGAGAGAGGATAGAGATGAGAATGGTAATGAGGAAGATATAGAGATGGCAATATTTGCCAAAAGGTTTAATAAGTTCATGAGAATGAAATCTATTGAAAACTCTAGGAGACCTCGTAGAAGAGAACCTAATAAAGGAGAAATAAGTAAGAAGGAAAAAGACCCTATTATATGTTAGAAATGTAAGAAATCGAGTTGCATAAAGTTTGATTATTCTTTGTTTAGGAAACAAAATGATACGAAATCAAAAAAGAAGGCAATAGTAGCAACATAAAGTGATAATGATAAAATTGATGAAGAAAACATTAAGGATGAGATTGCTAACCTATGTTTCATGGTCATTAATGAAGAAAAGTTAATTTTTAATTCTAAAGATTACTCTTTTGATGAGCTTCACGATGCATTTGATGAACTTACCACGAATTTTGAATGGATAAACATGAAATATAGGCAAATGAAATCAAATTTGAAAAAGAAAAATGAAATGCTCTTGAATGCTAAACTTGAATGTGAAAAGAATTTGTTAATTCTAAACAAGAATGCAAATTTAGAGATTAGTGAACTAAATAAGAAGAATATAAATTTGCATAATTCATTTTTTAGATCCTATATGGGTCAATAAAAGTTAGATCATGTACTATTGAGCTAAGAGTTTTCTTTGATAAAGATAGGTTAGGTTATAATACAAATAAGAAAGAAACTCATCTAAAAAACTTTCTTCTTAGTAAGAAAAATGTGCCTCATTTAGCTCTCACATGTTTCTTATGCAATAGGATATGGCACACTACCCAAGCATGCACCTATAGGAAAACATTTTTTGGAGGAAAAGTAGTAAGAAAAGTATGGGTTCCAGTGCATGTTATAAATTCAAGTGATTATGAGTTGAAACCAAAATGGATACCAAATGGTTCAAGGATTGTTCATAGTAACTCTTAAGGACCAAAAAGTTTGGGCACCTAAAACAAAAACTTGATGTGTTTGATTATAGGAAGATGAGCTTTGCTACAAGGCAAAGTCAAAAGAGCCTTGGTACCTTGTAGTGGATGCTTAAGGCACATGACCGATGATAAAGGCCAATTTAATACCTTAAAGTCTAAAAATGGTGGAGAAGTCACATTTAATGACAACTCCAAAAGGCAAATTGAAGGGATTGGCTCCATTAGTAATTCCTCCACTAATATTAATGGTCTTATTAGTTAGAGGTTTAAAGCATAATATACTTAGCGTTAGCCAATTATGTGATAAAAGTTTTAAAGTTGTTTTTGATGGCATGATTGTCATGTTGTTGATACTAGGACAAATAAAATATTATTCATAGGGCATAGATAAGGAAATATCTACATTGTGCATCTAGATAAGCTAAATAGTCAAAACGTATGTTTCATGTCTACAAAATAAAATGAACTTTGATTGTGGCATAGAAGACTAGGTCATGCTAACATGCATGTTTTGTCTAAGTTAGCTAAGAGAGAACTTGTGGTAGGATTACTCAAATTGCAATATCAAAATGATCAAGTATGTGAAGTATGTATAAAAGGAAAGTATAAACGAATATCTTTTAAATCTAAGAAGTGTGAGTCAACTTCTAGGCCTCTACAACTACTTCACTTAGATTTATTTAGTTCACCTAGAACCACAAGTCTAGGAGGAAAACACTATAGCTTTGTTATTGTAGATGACTTCACAAGATTCATAAGGCCATTGTTTATAAGTGTAAAAAATGAAGCTTTAGAAAAATTCATCACCTTTTCTAAAATAGCTCAAAATGAAAAAGGTTCACCATCACTAACATTAGAAGTGATCATGAAAAAGAGTTTGAAAATCTTGGTTTTGATGAGTATTATAATGATCAAGGTGTTAGCCATAACTTTTCTGCTCCTGGAACACCTCAACAATATGGGTTAGTAGAAAGGAGAAATAAGATTTTAAAGGAAATGGCTAGAATAATGCTTTGTGAAAATAGTTTACCAATTTTTTTTTGGGCTGAGGCTATTAATACTTTATGTTATGTTATAAATAGAGCAATGATTAGACCAATTTCCAATTTTAAAGAAAATCCCATATGAGCTTTATGAAGAAAAGAAACCAAACATTAGCTATTTTCATCATTTGGTTGCAAATGCTTTATTTCAAACAATGGAAAAGATAATTTGAGGAAGTTTGATGCTAAAAGTGATGAAGAAATTTTCTTAGGTTATTCCTTAAACTCTAAAGCTTATAGAGTTTTCAATACAATAACACTTATGGTTGAAGAGTCTATCATGTGATCTTTGATTAGTCTAACTCCTCCTTTAGGAAAAATAGTATTGATGATGATATAGAAATATTTGATGAGGTTTTAAGAGAACCATCACATAAAAATGACGTAAGTGAAAAGTTAAGAGATCATGATTTAAATAAGAAACAGGAATTTATAGATAAAAAAAATGTTGAGAGAGAACCTAAATCTCCAAGAGAGCTTAAATATGTTAAAGATGATGAAATAGTTGGTGATCCAACACCTAATTGAGAAATGTATGTAAAAATGTGGCTTTTGTATCTCGACTTGAATATAAAAATGTCAAAGAAGCCTTGGAAGATTAAAATTGGACTATCGCTATGCAAGAGGAACTAAACCAATTTGAGAGAAGTAAAGTTTGAAATTTCGATCCTTGACCTAGTGATCATCCATCATTGTCAATAAATGGTTATTCAAAAATAAAATGGATGAAAAAAGTGTGTCATAGTTAGAAATAAAGTAAGACTAGTTGAACGAGGTTATAGGTAAGATGAGAGCATAGATTATAATAAAACATATGCTGCAGTATCTAGATTAGAAGCTATTAGGATGTTGCTTGCCTTTGCATGTTTTAAGAACTTGAAGCTTTATCAAATGGATGTTAAGAGTTCTTTTCAAAGTGGTTTCTTATTAATGATGAGGTATATGTTTTCAAAATTCCCAATGGTATATGTTTTGAAGATCATAAATTCCCAAATCATATTTTTAAACTTTCGAAAGTTTTATATAATTTAAAACAAACTCCTAGAGCTTGGCATGAAAGGCTGTAGTTCAAGTTTTTGATTGAAAAAGGATTTTCAAGAGGAAAAGTAGATACAACCTTGTTTATCAAAACCAAAGGTAGTGACTTACTAGTAGTTCAAGTATACGTAGATGATATTATCTTTGGTTCTACTAATGAGTCATTGTGCAAGGAATTCTTTAAGATTATGCAAGGTGAATTAGAAATGAGCATGATGGGTGAGCTCACCTATTTTTTGGGGCTCCAAGTAAAGCAAACCAAGGATAGCATCTGTCAGACCCGTGTTTTCGATTTACGTATTTAGCTTGTACCTTATAATTCCTATGTATACGAACACTTTATTTCATAGTTGAATCATAAGAAGAGTATTTACTATCATGCAATCGACAATTTAAGAAATTAAAAATGCATGTAAGCTACATAACAACGAGATAAGGGTTAAGTTGATTCCCAAACGAGTGCAGGGATAAACCGATCAAATGACTGAAATTCGGTATAATTTCGATAAGACAATTTCATTAAAAATATGAAATTGAGGAATCTTGATCAAAATCAAGGAAAATATTTAATTTCGAGTCCAATTGATCAAGATATAAATTTATTAGAATTTATCAGAATTTTTACCTCGAAAAACGAGCCCAAAAATAGGAGAAAAATATACCGAAAAGGCAAAATTGGACTAATAAATTTATTTACGGACTAAATGAATTTAATATGATTTTTTTATATTTTGGGAATTTTAATATTATTTTAATGATTAAAATAATATTAAAATCATTTATAAATATAAAAAAAAGAAAAGAAAAAAAATCAGAAATTGGAATTGAAATTGGGGAGAGAGAAAAGAGGGAAAACAAAAGGAAACCGACGCAGACCCGAGGAGAAGAAGGAGATATTGGACGGCCACCATCCGGCGACCAACGGTCGAAAAAGGGAGAGGAAGTTGGCACGAACCATCAGCGGCAAGGACGCGCTCCACCTACGCCGGACGTTGGCGAATAGAAGAGGGGAAGGCCACGGAGGAAAAGAAGGAATCTAGCGGCCATCGGCGGTGATTGGTCTCGATCGAGGCCAGCCGAGTGTTCCCCGGCCAGAGGAGCGTCGAACGGCGGTAGTGGCATGCTGGGAACTGGCCGGACGATGCTGACACGACCAAAGAAGCCCTGAACTGGTCGGCGGTTCAGTGAAGAATCTTCTGCGCTGAACCGGACCGGACCGGTTTAGCCGAGGAGAAAAAGGGAAAAGGAGAAAAAAGGAAGAAAAGAAGGAAAAGGAAAAAAGGGAAAAATTTCGGGGATACACACCAAACTTCGGGTAAGTCGATACGAGATCAAAAGTGACCGATTTGATTTTCGATAAATTTATTTAAAATATATTTGATCGAAAATTAACCCGAAAATTTAATATACAAATTGTGCAGTTCGACGATTAATTTCGAATGGGAGCCCGATCGAACTCCGAATTTCGTACCATTGCATAATCTTAGGTAAGTAAAGCTAATTTACGACAATTTATGTGATTAACGCATATTTAAGATTTAATTTACGCATTTCAGATTAAATTCCTCATTTAGTGAATTATATTCAGAATTTTGAATTAAATGTCGTAAATGATATACGAGCTATCCAAAGAGCTTGGAATAAAGCCCAATGGGTATTGATAGCCCCAATGAGTCAATAGACCCTGATGAAGGGAATTAATACGTGGAAAACGGGCTCAATACGGACTAAGACTCGATTAAAGTATTTAGGCCCATTAAAAGTAAACAGGCCCAGTTAAGTGAAATGAACTGTATTAAATGTGCAATACAGTAAGAAAAGTGTAATTAACCTAGTGAATGATTAAATTTAGCTCCGAAATCATATTGAGAGTTGATCGGACTGCGAGTTTGAGCAGCACAAAGGAAGAGAGGTCACGTGATGTGATCCGAGGTAAGGGACTCTTGCAAGTAGTTAGAGATATTTGTGTGTATTTTCGTCTGCTTTTGCATTCAGTGAAATTGTTTGAGGGTCAGAGAGAATCAATAATATGATAGGGACCCGATATGGATAAATTACGATTTTACCCCTAGTTAGGCAAAAATGTCAAATTTTGAGAAAAGTTGTAAAAAGCATGGAAATAATGTTTTGAGTGGTTTTTACTGCTGTGTAGCAGAAGAGTACGTAGATGAGCTAATGTTTTAAGGTTGATGTAGACTAAATACACTTTATAGTGCTGATTTTCATGTTTTGAAACATCCCTATTTTTAAAGAGTCATCTACCAAACTATGTGAAAACAATCGTGCTGGAGCATAGCTGCACTTGATTTCAGATGTTTTTCACATACATTAGTGCTGGAGGTTTACTCGCACTACATTTACTTGACGTGTATGATAGAGTACTGAAGCATTGCTCGTACTCAGTTTTATGTGATTTGTGCATGATAGAGTGCTGGAGCGATTAGCTCGTACTCGAGTTTTACATGAGATGCATGACAAAGTGCTGGAGCGTTGCTCGTACTCAATTCTTCATGATTTATACATGACATAGTACTTGAGCGATTTGCTCGTACTTGATTTGTAATGAGAACTATGAATGACCTAGTGCTGGAGGTTTACTCACACTAGTGTTGATATTTTGGCATGCATATATAGTGTTTTGGGGTGGAGCGTTGACTGTGAGTCACACTCAAGACGTGCACTGTAGTTTTTACATGATATATGACATGTTAGAAAAATCGTGATGATTTCCTCGTGTAGATTGTCACACTGGAGATGTTCGCACGTGGATTTAGAGACGTGGCATTTATTCCATAGTATGAGGGCTAAGACCTATGGCAGGCACCCCAACTATGATGTATTTCCATGGTGTGAGGACTAAGACTTATGGCAGGCATCCCGACCATGAGGCAGGGTCCACGGGTGTACGTTATACCGTGCATGTGGCATGGAGTACAGTGTACCGTGTGTTGTTGTGAAGTTGTGAATTAGAGTTGTTGATAGCTGACGGTTTTGATGGACTGACCCCCCTCCCGTTACAGCAGTGATAACCTGCACATCGAGTACTGTGTTACCTGGGATTTCACCATGTTAGGATATGGCCATAGTCCAAAGATATTGCATTTAGCCACTGAGTCTCGCATGATATATCACATGTGTTTTATGATACTGGTAGACTTGAAGGATGGGTCGAAACCCGATTTGTTTGTGTTGTGATGAGAAATGCCATATTTACTGTGTTTTGAATGTAAATGGCATATTTTATATAAAGGCATTCTTAATTGATTAAATATGCACTGTTTTGCATGAATACCTCTGATTGATAACCCAGCAGGTGTTTAGTACATGAGATTTTAAATCTGTATTATTATTATATATATATATATTTTAAACATGCTTTTGAATTGAGAGAAGGAAAGGCTAAGCACTATTTTTAGTAGATAGTATGGATGTCTACTTGCTTACCTGATTTCCTTACTGAGTGCGTTGATAGCTCATCCCATTCATTTTTCCCCATCTCTATAGATTCTCCTCAGTAGATCGAGTCGGCTAGGGTATTGTATTCCTTTGATCTGCTGCCACTCCCCATCTAGCGAAAGGTATACACATGTGCACTCTTTTATATCTGAACGATGTATAAACACAGTGATGTCCACGTTTTTAATATGAGGGATGTAATGATGTAATTATATTAAGTATATGAATTTACTTATGAGAAAGTGTACGTACAGTCGATAAATATTTAGAATGACATGTATGTATGTGTGGATGAGGAGACTAATGCCTAATCACACTCCAACTGTTGAGGAGATAAAGGTAAGAAAAAATTAAAAAAAAATTATTGTGGTTTTTGGTAAGTCGCGTGTGGGAGGATGGCGTGACAGAGTGGTATCAGAGCATAGTTGGTTTGATATGAGTAGGTATTAGTAATTAAGAAAATGTACATCTCCATATCATTGTGTTTTGTTCAGTTACAATTGTGTTTACAAGATGAGAATCGAGCAAATTAATGTTTGTGAATGCAGAAATTTAGTCTATATGGCTAATACCAGCCGAGGTAGAGAGGCGAGAGTAGGGCTCGAGGCCGTAGAGGTAGGCCAGAGACCTGAGATGAGAATGTGGGTACTAATGAGGTACCAGAGACTACTAAGGCATGCTTCACGAGGATAGAGCGTAGCCTGAAGGCGATAGTAGGGCTGTTGGCATAGACTTTGCCAGGCAGACAGAGACAGGATGCAGAGACTGCGATTAGGGAGGCAGGTACACCTGATACACCTGTACAGCCTGCACAGATGCCACAGACTACAGATTTTCCTACACCCCCACCAGTTCAGCGTAGTAATGGATTGGGATATGGGTGTGATTTGGATCGACTGCGACAGTTCCAGAAGCTTGGACCTCCATCTTTTAGAGGGGTCAAGGACCCAGCCAGTGCTGAGGAGTGGATTGGCGAGATGGAGAAGTTGTACGACTTCTTTGATTGTACGACTTCAGAGAGAGTCGCATTTACTGCATTCCTATTAAAGGGAATGACAGAGCATTGGTGGAAGTCCACCAGGTCGATATTGAGAGCCTGACACACAGAGATTAGTTCGGAGATGTTTCTAGAGGCCTTCAGGAGGCAGTTTGTTCCTGATACTGCGCAACGTAGACTGCAGGCCAAGTTTTTGGGATTGAGCTAGGGGACTCTCTCAGTGGATGAGTACGAGACTAGATTTTTGGCCCTGGGGAGGTATGATCCTGATACCATGTACAGTGAGACCAGGAAGGTCCGCAAGTTTGTCGATGGACTAAGATCGGTGTTATGGTCTAGGTTGGTACCATTTGATATTGGTACGTATGATGAGGCAGTGTGTAGGGTACAGCTTTGTGAGTAAGATTATGAGAGGCATTCCTCTGAGTTTGGGAAGTTTAGTCGGAGCCAAGATAGAGAGAGGAAGAGGCCGACTAGAGACAGAGGTTTCAGTTATCGAGAAAGGAGGAGACTCTTCGGTAAAGGACCACGGATAGAGGACTTATGAGAGCGACTAGTTAGACCTCTTACATTCCCGGCCATAGTTTCGACGAAGGGCATTGTGATTGAAGGACAGAAGCCTACTACTGATTAGTGCAGTAGATGTGGTAGACATCATAGCGGTAGACCTTGTCCGTTAAGCCTTGTTGTGTGTTTTCGATGTGGGAAACATGGGCATGTTGCTAGAGATTACCCAGAGACATTTGTGACTGCCCCACAGAAGGGCAGTGAGCCTGATAGAGCTCTAGCTGGTACGTCTGCTCAGAGGGGGAGAGCAACGGCAGAGGAGAAAGGGAAGTAGGTGATGGGTCGAGGGCGAGTACATGCCTTCGACCAGGACACAGTTGATGCTTCTACGGATGTGATTAGAGGTTTCATTGCGTACATGGTGGATACAGATAAGGTACATCCTAAGTTGGTAGATATTCCTGTGGTCAGTGAGTACCCAGATGTTTTCCCGGATGAGTTGCCAGGGTTACCACCAGACAGAGAGATAGAGTTCTGTATAGATTTGGTGCCTGGTACTGAACCTATTTCGAGACCACCTATCGCATGGCCTTAGTTAAGCTGGAGGAGCTCAAGAGACAGTTGCGGAGCTGTTGGATAGGGGTTTCATCAGACTGAGTGTTTCACCGTGGGGAGCACTGGTTTTGTTTGTAAGGAAGAAGGATGAAAGCCTCCAATTATGTATAGACTACATATTGTTGAATAAGGCTACCATCAAGAATAGATATCCCCTTCCACGCAATGACGACTTACTAGATCAGCTTCGGGGAGCGCAGGTCTTTTCTAAGATTGATATGATGTCTGGGTATCATCAGTTGAGAGTCCGGAGTGGAGATGTACCCAAGACGACATTTAGGACTCGATATGGCTACTATGAGTTCCTAGTTATGCCATTTAGACTGACGAATGCTCCCGCAGCTTTCATGGCTTTGATGAATGATGTGTTCAAGCCATATTTGGATTAATTTGTTATCGTCTTTATCGATGACATATTGGTGTATTCTAGATCCGAGGAGGAGCATGAGCAGCACCTCAGGATTGTATTGCAGACTCTACGAGAGTAGCAGCTGTATGCTAAACTCAGTAACTGTAACTTTTGGTTAACAGAGATCTCGTTTTTGAGACACGTAGTGTCGAGGGATGGTATATCAGTAGATCCATCCAAGATCGAGGCTGTAGTTTAGTGGGAACAGTTGAGGACAGTTACCGAGATCAGGAGTTTTTTGGGTTTAGCAGGGTACTATCAGAGATTCATTGAGGGATTTTTGAAGTTGGCTACTCTATTGACACGCCTCACTCGGAAGAGTGTACAGTTCATATGGAACGAGGATTGTGAGAAGAGTTTTCAGGAGTTGAAGAGTCGATTGACCACCGCTCCGATTCTCACTATTCCTACCAACTTAGGAGGATTTTCAGTATATACCGATGCTTCGTATCAGGGACTGGGTTGTGTATTGATGCAGGATGGGAGGGTAGTTGCTTATGGATCCAGACAGCTGATGGACCATGAGAAAAACTATCCGACCCACGATTTAGAGTTGACAGTAGTAGCATTTGCGTTGAAGGTATGGCACCACTACTTATATGGTGAGAAGTTTCAGATATTTACCGACCACAAGAGCCTCAAGTACCTGTTCTCACAGAATGAGCTGAACATGAGATAGAGAAGATGGCTAGAGCTTTTGAAGGATTATGATTGTGAGATAGTTTATCATCCGGGTAAGGCTAACGTTGTAGTAGATGCTTTGAGTAGGAAGAGCCTTGGGATGGTATCGTATATGATGGTTCAGAGGTAGATTATTTATTCCCGAGGACCCAGAGCTCAAGAGATTGATATTGTCGGAAGCTAATTCATCGAGGTACACGTTGCATCCAAGGAGTAGCAAGATGTATCAGAACCTCCGAAAGGTTTACTGGTGGTTGGGTATGAAGAATGATGTGACAAATTTTGTGGCGAGATGTCTTGTATGTCAGCAAGTGAAGGTAGAGCATCAGATACCTGTAGGATTGTTGCAGCCTCTACTTATACTGACATGGAAATGTGAGCACATCACCATGGATTTCATGATGGGTTTACCGAGGATTCGAAGGAATCACGATGCTATATGGGTGATCGTTGATAGACGGACGAAGTCAGCCCACTTCCTAGCTATGAGAGCTACCGATACTCTGAGTACGTTGGCAGGATTATATGTACGCGAGGTAGTGAGGTTACATGGTGTTCCAGTGAGCATAGTCTCGGATAGGGATTCCCGCTTCACTTCCCACTTTTGGGAACATTTTCAGGAAGCCATGGGAACCCAGTTGAGTTTGAGCACAGCTTTCCATCCTCAGATAGATTGTCAGTCAGAGAGGATGATACAAACTCTGGAGGACATGTTGAGAGCATGTGTGCTAGACTTTAGAGGCTCTTGGGATGATCATTTGCCACTAGCTGAGTTTGCCTACAACAACAATTATCATTCGAGTATCGGGATGGCACCGTATGAGGCCTTGTATGGCCGTAGATGTTGTTCCCCTATTGGATGGGAAGAAGTGGGTGATCAAAAGCTTTTTGCTCCTGATATGGTTACACAGGCTTTTGAGGATGTTCGGTTGATAGTTGAGAGATTGAGGACAGCTCAGAGTCGACAGAAGAGTTATGCTGACAGGAGACGTAGGCCACTTGAGTTCGCAGTCGGTGAGTCCGTGTTTCTGAAGGTTTCTCTTTCCAAGGGTATAGCGAGGTTTAGGAAGAGGGGTAAGCAGAGTCCTCGCTACATTAGACCCTTTGAGATACTTGATCGAGTGGGAGATAAGGCCTATAGGTTGGCATTGCCACCAGATTTGTCAGGCGTCCATAACGTCTTCCACATTTTGATGCTTCGGAAGTATCACCCGGATCTGACGCATGTGATTAGTTATGGGCCATTGGAGCTCAGTGAGGACATGTCATATGTTGAGAGGCCGATTCGGATACTGGATAGGAAGGAGAAGGTTTTGAGATTGAAGACTATTGGGTTAGTGAAGGTTTTATGGCAGCATCACACTTCCGAGGAGGCTACTTGGGAGTTAGAGAGCTTGATGCGAGAGAAGCACCCCCAGTTGTTTGAGGATTGATTTGGTACTAATTTGGAGGACCAAATTCTTTTAGTTGGGGAGGATTGTCGACCCGTGTTTTCGATTTACGTATGTAGCTTGTACCTTATGATTCCTATGTGTACGAACACTTTATTTCATAGTTGAATCATAAGAAGAGTATTTACTATCATGCAATCGACAATTTAAGAAATTAAAAATGCATGTAAGCTACATAACAGCGAGATAAGGGTTAAGTTGATTCCCGAACGAGTGCAGGAGTAAAACGATCAAATGACTGAAATTCGGTATAATTTCGATAAGATAATTGCATTAAAAATATGAAATTGAGGAATCTTGATCAAAATCGAGGAAAATATTTAATTTCGAGTCTAATTGATCAAGATATAAATTTATTAGAATTTATCGAAATTTGTCTCGAAAAATGAGCTCGAAAATAGGAGAAAAATATACCGAAAAGGTAAAATCGGACTGATAAATTCATTTACGGACTAAATGAATTTAATATGATTTTTTTATATTTTGGGAATTTTAATATTATTTTAATGACTAAAATAATATTAAAATCATTTATAAATATAAAAAAGGAAAAGAAAAAAATCAGAAATTGGAATTGAAATCGGGGAGAGAGAAAAGAGGGAAAACAGAAGGAAATCGACGCAGACCTGAGGAGAAGAAGGAGAGACCAAACGGCCACCATCCGACGACTAGCGGTTAAAAAAGGGAGAGGAAGTCGGCGCGAACCACCAGCGGCAAGGACGCACTCGACCGACGTCGGATGTTGGCGAATAGAAGAGGGGAAGGCCACGAAGGAAAAGAAGGAATCTGGCGGCCACCGACAGTGATTGGTCTCGATTGAGGCCAGCCGAGTGTTCCCCGGCCAGAGATGCGTCGAACGACGGTAGTGGCACGTCGGGAACCAGCCGAACAACGCCGACACGACCAAAGAAGCCCTGAACCGGTCGACGGATCAGTGAAGAAGCTTCTGCGCCGAATCGGACCGGACCCGTTCAGCCAAGGTGAAAAGGGGAAAAAGAGAAAAAAGGAAGAAAAGAAGAAAAGGAAAAAAGGAAAAAAATTTTGGGGATACACCGGACTTCGGGTAAGTCGATACGAGGTCAAAAGTGATCGATTTGATTTTCAATAAATTTATTTAAATTATATTTGATCGAAAATTAACCCGAAAATTTAATATACAAATTGTGCAGTTCGACGATTAATTTCGAACGGGAGCCCGATCGAACTCCGAATTTTGCACCATCGCATAATCTTGGGTAAGTAAAGCTCATTTACGACAAGTTATGTGATTAACGCGTATTTAAGATTTAATTTACGCATTTCGGATTAAATTTCGCATTTAGTGAATTATATTTGAGATTTTGAATTAAATGTCATAAATGATATACGGGCTATCCAAAGAGCTTGGAATAAAGCCCAATGGGTATTGATAGGTCCAATGAGTCAGTAGACCCTGATGAAGGGAATTAATACGTGAAAAACGGGCTTAATACGGATTAAGGCCCAATTAAAGTATTTAGGCCTATTAAGAGTAAACAGGCCCATTTAAGTGAAATGAACTGTATTAAATGTGTAATATAGTAGGAAAAGTGTAATTAATCCAGTGAATGATTAAATGCAGCTCCGAAGTCATATGAGAGTTGATCGGACTGCGAGTTTGAGCAGCACAGAGGAAGAGAGGTCACTTAACGTGATCTGAGGTAAGGGACTCTTGCAAGTAGTTAGAGATATTTGTGCATATTTTCGTCTGCTTTTGCATTTACTGAACTTGTTTAAGGGTCAGAGATAATCAATAATATGATAGGGACTCGATATGGATAAATTACAATTTTGCCCCTAGTTAGGCAAAAAAGTTAAATTTTGACAAAAGTTATAAAAAGCATGGAAATAATGTTTTGAGTGGTTTTTACTGCTGTATAGCAGAAGAGTACGTAGATGAGCTAATGTTTTAAGGTTGATGTAGACTAAGCACACTTTATAGTGCTGATTTTCATGTTTTGAAACATCCCTATTTTTAAAGAGCCATCTACCGAACTATGTGAAAACAATCATGCTGGAGCATAACTCGCACTTGATTTCAGATGTTTTTCACATACATTAGTGCTGGAGGTTTACTCACACTACATTTACTTGACATGCTGATAGAGTACTGAAGCATTGCTCGTACTCAGTTTTATGTGATTTGTGCATGACAGAGTGCTGGAGCGATTAGCTCGTACTCAAGTTTTACATGAGATGCATGATAGAGTGTTCGAGCGTTGCTCGTACTTGATTCTTCATGATTTATACATGATATAGTACTTGAACGATTTGCTCGTACTTGATTTGTAATGAGAACTATGCATGACCTAGTGCTGGAGGTTTACTCGCACTAGTGTTGATATTTTGGCATGCATATATAGTGTTTTGAGGTGGAGCATTGACTGTGAGTCACACTTAAAACGCGCACTGTAGTTTTTACGTGATATATAGACATGTTAGAAAAATCGTGACGATTTCCTCGTGTAGACTGAGTGTCACACTGGAGATGATCGCACGTGGATTTAGAGACGTGGCATTTATTCCATAGTATGAGGGCTAAGACCTATGGCAGGCACCCCAACTATGATGTATTTCCATGGTGTGGGGACTAAGACTTATGGCAGGCATCCCGACCATGAGACAGGGTCCACGGGTGTACGTTGTACCGTGTATGTGGCATGGAGTACACTATACCGTGTGTTGTTGTGGAGTTGTTGAGGAGAGTTATTGATAACTGGCAGTTGTGATAGACTGACCCCCCTCCCGTTACAGCAGTGATAACCCGCACACCTAGTACTGTGTTGCCTGAGATTTCACCATGTTAGGATATGGCCATAGTCTGGAGATATTGCATTTAGCCACTGAGTCTTGCATGATATATCACATGTGTTTTATGATACGTGTAGACCTGAGGGATGGGTCGGAACCCGATTTGTTTGTGTTGTGTTGAGAAATGCCATATTTACCGTGCTTTGAATGTAAATGACATATTTTATATAAAAGCATTCTTAATTGATTAAATATGCGCTGTTTTGCATGAATGCCTCTGATTGATAACCCAACATGTGTTTCGTACATGAGATTTTAAATCTGTACTATTATTATATATATTTTAAACATGCTTTTGAATTGAGAGAAGGAAAGGCAAAGCACTATTTTCAGTAGATAGTATGGATGTCAACTTGCTTGCCTGATTTCCTTACTGAGTGCGTTGATAGCTCATCCCATTCATTTTCCCCCATCTCTACAGATTCTCGTCAGTACATCGAGTCGATCAGGGTATTGCATTCCTTTGATCCGCTGCCACTCCGCATCTAGCGAAAGGTATACACATGCGCACTCTTTTGTATCTGAACGATGTATAAACACAGTGATGTACACGTTTTTAATATGAGGGATGTAATGATGTAATTATATTAAGTATATGAATTTACTTATGAGAAAGTGTACGTACAGTCGATAAATATTTAGAATGACATGTATGTATGTGTGGATGAGGAGACTAATGCCTAATCATAGCCCAACTGTTGCTGAGAGAAAGGTAAGAAAAAAGTGAAAAATTTATTGTGGTTTTTGGTAAGTCGCATGTGGGAGGAGGGCGTGACAGCATCTTCATCAATAAAGCAAAGTATAGTAAGGGCTTGCTCAAAAGGTTTGAAATAGATAAGAAAAAGCCACATCTCTTAAGCTCGACAAAGATGAGGGAAGTAAGTATGTAGACAGTAAACTTTATAGGTCTATGATAGGTTCATCACTTTATCTTACCGCAAGTAGACCCAATATAAGATTTAGTGTATGCATATGTGCTAGAGTTCAATCTTTCCCTCGAGAATCACACTTACTAGCCACTGAAAGAATCTTTAGATACCTTAGAGACACACATTCCCTAGGTTTATGGTATCTTAGAGATTCGTCATTTGCATTTCCTGCTTATTTTGATGTGAATTTCGTTGGATGCAAAGTAGATAAAAAGAGCACTTCCAGTACATGTCAATTTTTAGGGAATAGGTTAATCTCATGGTTTTCTAAGAAGCAAAAATAATGTAGCTCAATCCACAACCAAGGTGGAGTACATAGCTTCTGGTAGTTGTTGTGCCCAAAGTTTTATGTATTAAGCAACAAATGAGAGATTATAGAATAGACATGAATGTATTCCCATAAAATGTGATAATACTATTGTTATAAATCTCACTAAAAATCTTATTTAATACTCTAGAACCAAGCATTGAGATTAAACATCATTTCATTAGAAACCATTTGCAAAAGGGATAAATAGGTTTATAATATGTTAATACCATGTATCAGTTGGTTGACATCTTCACAAAACCTCTAGATAGAGACAATGTTTGTACACGTAGAGGTGAACTAAGCTTGATGAATGCACCATGAGCACATTAAGTGATTATATCATTAAGTGGCGCTTCTTTGAATTCAATCCATGTTAAGCAAGTTAGACATACATTGAAAGTATAAATGCTTGCTTATTTCATGCCAAATATGTTAAGATATGCATATTGTTATTTTGTAAGCTTTAATGAGATATGTGCACATTTGATTTTATGGGATATGTTTGTTCACATAAATGATGATTTCATGATATAATTGTTTGAATCTTATATAAACGTGTGTGTTAGGCTTTATGTATGCTATAAAATCTCTTGAACGTGCAAATTGCATAAAACTCTCAAAATGACTTGCTTTTGACATTAACATTGTATCTATCATGAAAAACCCTCCAAGAATTTGCCAAATTCAATTTCAAATGAATTCTCATCATTTTTGTACTTAGTATAAGTAAAAAATAATGCTTTCTATGTGTCAAAAACACTTCCACACTTTGAAAAACTCAAAATAAATTTTTTTCAAAGTATTTTTTCACATTTTTTGGCAACATTAGACTAATAGATCTATTTCTCATGTTATAAGATCGATCCCCCTAAAAAATGGCCTAAATTTTGGATTTTTGTTAGGAGGGATTGACCCCCTTGCAATGGGATTGATCCCCCTTGGCTTTTCCTCGAAGACAAAAACATTATATGTTCAATGGATCGGTCCTATCAGTCAAGGGATTGATCCTTATACCTTTCTTGGAACACAGCAGCATTTTGTGTTTAAAGGACCGATACCCTATCTGTCAAGGGATTGATCCTCCATGGTCTATAGGCACAATAAGAGTCGTGTCTGCACGAATTCCTCCTTCACAAATCCCTCTTTTCTTCTTCATAAAATGCCCTATCGTCATTAAGCCTCAAATCGATCCCTTTTGCCTAAAATCTTCATGTCACACCCCGAAAACGCGGGAAATAGGGCAAATTTAAAAACTTTTTACTCATCGATTCACAATTAAGAGTGCATTCCTCTGCTGTGTCATACATCATCACGCTTATCATACCTCAGGATCTCATCATTAAATAGTATATACCATATCATATACATTACTCAATCTCAAGTTAATTAATCCTAATACATCCCATACAATGTTATACATCAAGTGTCTGTAATTACAATAATTGTCTGGGTACATGAAAAGATAGGTGATACCTTAAAACACAACATATGGCCTGGAGCTCAAGTCCTCCACTAGCCACTACTCTGTACATCGTAGGGAAACCCTTTTTCACTTGAAGAAATCTGGGGGAAAGAAAATAGGGTGAGCTTCTAAATCGCTCAGTAAGGGGGGTAAGGGACTCGTTATATAAACCATAATACACATCATAAAATATTTATTTGCATGTGAAACTCAATATACTCATTTGAAAACTATAGCATGAAAGTTCTTAAAACAACATTCTCATATCTCAAAATCATGTGGAAACATGAAGTAAAAGGCTCAGTCTAGAGCAATAATCAAGCATGTGAAAATAATGCGATAATGACTTTCTCAATATACGTGATAAAATCACTGTAATAATAATGCACGTGGCGCAGCCACCAAACACACGTGGCATAGCCACTGATTTAGATTCACACGTGGCACAGCCACAGAATAGGGTTTCACGTGGCAACGACCACCAAATATACGTGGCATAGCCACAGAATGGGGTTTCTCACGTGGCAAAGGCCACCAAATATACGTGGCATAGCCACAGAATGGGGTTTCTCACGTGGCAACGATCACCAAATATACGTGGCATAGCCACAGAATGGGGTTTCTCTCATGGCAACGGCCACCAAATATACGTGGCGGGTTTCTCACTTTACCAAAACGGAGAAGAATCGGGCTTACATGCTACCAGAGCAATGCCCGGTGTGTACTCAAAATTACACACCTAAGTCTTTATCAATAGCCATTATCATGTCAAACTGGCTTGCCTTCACGTAGAACTCATAGTGGATTCTTTCTCATAAAACTCATTTAAAACCGTTTTGTACTCAACACAAAACATATTAAAACCGAGTCCCAATCGGCAAAACACGCACACATTTCTCAACTCTCAATATTGCCTTACCGTAGAGCCCAATTATAAACTCATAAAAATATTGGGCTCCAACCGGCTATAAAAATCGTGTGCATTCTCATCAAAACACAACACATCAAACATGCTTGTTTTATAAATCACAAATCATGCTATAATAGTTCACAAATCACATACACAAATGGTTTAGTTTCCCTTACCTCTTTGTACCTCGTATAGTGCAATTGTTTCCCCCTTGTCACGGACTAGTCTCGCATTCCACTCTGGAACTCCCGAGCTGTCCAAACGATGTTGAAACATCAACACTCATCATTCAGTAACCTCAATTCTCAAAATCGAGCATAATTGCCCATAGCACCTCAAATCTCTCGATTCTCGTAACTCTATCTCAATCCACAATCTCATTCACAACATCTCAACATCCTACACTGCCCATGCCACAATATCTATGCTAATTCACCTCATTGTCTAAATTTCCATTTATAGCTCAAAATTTCCAAAATTACCAAAATTGCTAAATATCATTATCACTCCAACTACATTGTAATTTCATCAATCCCTAATCATTTTCCAACTATTTCAACATAATGCCAACAACCATTATCACCAAAATCATCTCAAATATCAAGATCGAGGTTTAGAAATTACCCAAAACTTATGAGGTGCATAACCCATGCCTTGATTCGATTCGTCCTTCGATTTCTTAGTATGTTGTTCTCCCTTTAATGAGGAACAACTTCCCTTCTTGCCACAACCTCTAATTCGGATGGAAATGGGTGTTCTGGATGAGTGAGAAAGCTAGGGCTTCGGTAGAAATGGGGGTTTTAGAGAGAGAGAAAATGAAATTACAGGAGAAAGCAGGGGTTTCTTATATAGACGGAGGGTAGGAGATCGATCTGGCTCTTGATGAGATTGATCTGCATTTGAATTTGGGGACGATTTGGGACAATTTTATGCCTAGGAGATCGATCTGTCGAGGGGTGAGATCGATCTCTTTATGGCTTTATGAGATCGATCTGCTCTTTGAGGAGACCGATCTTCTCCCAAACAGAAACATTTGGAGATCGATCCCTTCCTCATGAGATCGATCTCCTCTCAAACAGAATCATAAGGAGATCGATCCTCTTCCATTGGAGATCGATCTGCTCACTTACTATCCTCCTTCCTTGTCATTTTTAACTCACCAGATCGATCTCTCCTTCCCCAAGATCGATCTGACCTCTTAGTTTCACACTTATGTTAAACACTTACACATAAATCTCCAAATATAATTTCCACAATTCACTTAGCCCAATAAATTACACTTCAAGTTCTTATTACATCATTAAAATATATCTAAAATTCTCAGATCTCACACTTCAATTCTTCATCATTTTCCTCCAAATTTCCTTCAAAACTTCAAGATTTTTCATCCTCATCTCATTCCTTTCATCTTTTTTACCTTTGATCTCATCAAAATCGTTTCCTCCAATTTCTCCAAACCCAAATCACTATCCACCTTTCCACCACTTAAATGTCCTTCTTCCTCAATGGTTTTTTTTTTTTAAAGTACTTGTGTTAATTATGTTGGTTGTTTGTTAGATTTATTAGATTATGTGTTTGTGACTTCTAATTCCTCCCCATTACTCATCCCTATACTCTCAAACCTTCGCACATCACGTGCTTGATAAAATATCTCAAAGCTTTTTTCTTCTCAATTTTCCCTCTTTTGCTTTTTATCACTTTTCCAAAACATCATGCCTCATCGCACTAAACATATTGCTCCTAAAGCATCCACTTCTGCTCACATCTCTTCCAAACAGAAGGAACCCGCATCATAATTAACTCCAACATTCTTAACTTTCTTTCTCTGATGCTTCAAAATCTTAGTGATTATAAGAATTTTAATGACAATTTTGCTACATTGCAAATTCGGCATTGGAGGGAAATTGACTTCACTTTCCATGAAAAGATTGGCTTTCCATACTTTGTCAAATTTGATGATTTTGGATGGATATTTTGTTCTCAAAATCAATACTTCGATTCCCTCCAACATTATCCGTGCTTTCTTTGCCAATGTCGAACCTATTACGGACCCCAACAATCATTGTAGGATAGTTGGCATTTTGTTGTTCCTTGTGGGCAAACACATCAAAATTACTAAAAACTTTTTAACTAATGTGTTTGTGTGACGGCCCAGCCCAGCCTACACAGGCGCAACCCCTCATGAGCCCCTGGTCCGACTGCTGTGACATCGTCCCCATAAATCCGTATTGTCCTCTCTGCAGGCCTCGGCCCACTCAAGGTTTTGCTCCATTGGGGGGGCAAGCCCATCTCCCAGGAGACGCGTCCCAGGAGGCTCGAACTCAGGTCTTCACCCTTGTTCGAGCCTCCTGGGACGTGTCTCCTGGGAGATGGGCTTGCCCCCCCAGTGGAGCAAAACCTTGAGTGGGCCGAGGCCTGCAGAGAGGACAATACGGATTTGTGGGGACGATGTCACAGCAGTCGGACCAGGGGCCCATGAGGGGTTGCGCCTGTGTAGGCTGGGCTGGGCCGTCACATAAAACGCTCGTTTTTATGTGAGAACCCTGCTGCCCGCCCCTCACCAGGTCACAGGCTTACGACGAACTCATCACAAACCCGTATTGTCCTCTCTGGGCCCACTGGCCCTCAAGGTTTTGCTCCACTGGGGGGGCAAGCCCATCTCCCAGGAGACGCGTCCCGGAGGCTCGAACTCGGGTCTTCACCCTTGTTCGTGCACTCCTAATGCCACTGAGCTCGCGAGCTCAAGTGGCATTAGGAGTGCACGAACAAGGGTGAAGACCCGAGTTCGAGCCTCCGGGACGCGTCTCCTGGGAGATGGGCTTGCCCCCCAGTGGAGCAAAACCTTGAGGGCCAGTGGGCCCAGAGAGGACAATACGGGTTTGTGATGAGTTCGCCGTAAGCCTGTGACCTGGTGAGGGGCGGGCAGCAAGGTTCTCACAGTTTGGCACTCGAAACTAAGGTCTCATTGATAAGGAAAAAGAGGTTCCTCTTGTTTGTCCAATCACAAAAAATAGCGAAAGCGATCTTCATATGTTCCTGCGCCTACTCCATTTTATCATCGCATGAAACTTATACCCATTCGGCACGAGATACTTTCAAGTGCGCAAACTCAATAGGTTTTGGCTCTACCACATTCATAAACATGATAGTAGTGAGATGAATCTTGTTCATTTCATTTTCGAGGACTACTTGAGGATTATCTATGGGAGCGCAAAGATGATAGCCTTTCCATAACCTCTTACATACCTTCTCATTGAGATTTGTATCGATTGGTCTTGTGAGACTAGTGAGGTTCCCAAGCCTTTGACTGATATCAACATCAGCACTCTACATCACATGGGACATTATCAAGATTTGGAAGGTGAATGGCGAAAGAAAACTGATCAACTATCTAGTAGCTGAGCATGAGGGGAAGTGCGAAGCAAGAAGCCAATCCTAAAGATGTTGCTATATCGTCCTCTTTTGTTGCTTCTCTAGCCTCTTTTAAGTTGATTATGAATATGCTTATTCGGTTCGACACTCGATTCACGAGTCATGAGGAGAATTTAGAGGCCTTCAATGCTCTGTTCACAGCCGACCAGGCTAATCAGCAGGCATTTCAACTTATGTCACCTCTCGTCTGTCCACATTTGAGGAGCGTCAAAATGCGATGTTTGACGAGCTTCAAGGCATGAGAGCTCCATGCCAAGACTATTTCAATCAGTTTCCATCACCTTCATCCTCAAAGATCTTCAATATTAAGCTATGGACTCTATTGTGTTTATATTGGATGATGATTTTGTGTGACTAACTATGTTATCACCTTCGTTTGTTTTCGGATGTTATGTATTGAACTTTATGTGCTTACTTTATCTATCTAATTCTTCGTTTCATGTTCACATGAGTATTGTGCTTTAAATTGATATCTTATATACTTCGTGTGACATCTATGCCAATATGCATTTTATTTACTTCATCGATTGGATCTTTTGATATCATGACTATGCTATTGACTTCTTTTTTGTTTACTTAATTGGATTTTAGCCCTATTTCAACCATGCACATTTTAAGGGGGAGTACTGTAAATCATTTTTTGCATGACAGAAAGGGAGAGAATATGGTTTGTATAACTTTTCAAAAATAATACTCACATTTAGGGGGAGTAATTTTCAAAATAAATTTACATTAAGTTTTGTCATATCAAAAATTGAAGAGATTGTTAACTTTAAATTGATAATTGAAATGATAAAACTTTGAGCATGATTATTTAAATGATTTGTATTGTAAATTTGCTTAGTTTTTCACGCACCATATCATGACTTTTACATTTATATAAGATTATAATTTGAGTGCAATCTTAATTGGTCTTAATATATTTTTGAATATAAAGTCTAAGTAATTTTCTTATGAAATTTTTAGAAATATTTTAGAAAATTACTTAGTAATCTATAGGCTCAATTTCATGCACTTAAAGTTAAAGGATAATTTATGTGAAATTTAAAACCATTTAAAATTGAGTTTTGTATTTTAAACTGCCTAGAAAAGTGATTTCAAAAGGTAATGATCAATTCCCTGACTTTTAGGGTCGATCCCATTAACTAACATTGAATATAGAGGGATTGATCCATTTAGGAAAGGATCAATTCCCTGACTTGTAGGTTTTGTGATGAAAGAATTGATCCCTCTAGCATACAAGATCAAACCTTAGTGCTCAAAAAGCCTCAAAAGGCTATATTTTGAGGGTTTCAATGGGAGGAAAATCATTAAATGCACCACCAACCTCAAGGGTGTGACAACCCGAAAGCGCGGAAAATATGGCAAATTTAAAATTTTTCTTAAGACAAAACTACCAACTCTAGGTGTATTCCTATGCAGTATCTTTAAATCACTATCGTTTATAAACCAACATTATCCCCCAAGATCATACAAGTCATACTTAATGAAATCAAATACATAATATCCCAAAAAGAGTCAACCCTAAGTCTCAACTCATTTCTTTCATACTAACCTAATTACATCCCAAAATACTCATCACAAATGTCTGTATTACATTATTGTCTGGATACAAAATGAATTGAATTATACCTTATGCATGTACAAGCGATAGCCTGGGGAGATCTTGTCCACTAGCCTATTACACGTACGCGGCAGGCTCTATCTCGCTTACTTCATGTAATCTGGAGGGGGGAGGAAAAAGGGTGAGCTCTCAAAACGCTCAGTAAGAATGATAAGGGAGGTTTATAAAATCATCATCAAAACACAATATGATGGAAATATTTGAGCATGCTAATCGTTATAGAAATAATGGTAGAAAATAATGGCATCAACATACTTCACGTGATAAAAATCACAAATCACATTACATCAAATCTCAATGCGTGATATAAATCACAATTGTAAAATCACATCATCATCAAATAAATCGAGACTAGGCATTTATAAAAACTCATATGAAATCAAAGTCATAGGCACATCACATCAATTGAATTCGTTCCCTAGGTGGACATCCCCAAGAGAGGGATTTCGTCTACAATAATATACATGGCAATGATTCGCTGTAGACTTGATCAGAGTTGTACAACGGTCGGTCTTACGTGCTATCAAAGGACAACCTGATCTTACATGCTATCAAAGCAAGGCCACCCATCGCTATCGGAGCGGGGTCATCTCACGTTACCAGAATAGAAGCATCGGTCTTACATGCTGCTAGAGCACAGCCCGACCTTACATGCTACCAGAGCAAAGCCCGATGTGCATCTCATGACAAGCCATAGTCTCAGTAAAAATATGCCATTGTTATATAAAAATCATTTTGCCTTCACGTAGAGCTCATGGTGGTTATCACAAAACTCATTTTGGTTATAAAACCATTTGTGTCCATAATTACACAAAACTCATCAAAATCGAGCTCAAACCGGTAAAACACTCACACATTCCCATTGTTGTATAAAAATCATTTTGCCTTCACGTAGAGCTCATAGTGGTTATCACAAAACTCATTTCGATTACAAACCATATGTGTTCACAATTACACAAATCACATCAAAAATCGAGCTTAAACCGATAAAACACTCACACATTCATCAAAACATCAATTCATCTCATTTCTCATAAACATGCTCATCTCATTAAACCTTTTTCATTCTATTAAAATGTTTTCATTCATTTGAAAACTCACAAGCACAAATGGTTTATTTCCCTTACCTCTTGCACCTTGAGTGGTATAATATCCTCGGGTTCTCGGACTAGTCTCGTTTCCCGTGTTAGATTCTTGAGCTATCCACACACATCATTAACCCATCAATATACATCATTCTCATTTCTCTTTTCTTTCTCTTACTCATTCTAACTCAACATTATCTCAAAACTCTTTCTACATCTTTATCAACACTTTAGTTAACTCATAACCATCACAAGACATCCACATTAAATCTCCTAGCCAAACCCATTTGTTGGTTCCATCATGCCTTAAACATTTCTAACCAAATATATAAACATATATGTTTATTCACCCATATATAAAATGGTAATGCTTAAGAACACTGGTCTTGTGAGCTTACCTAGCTTGTCTCCTCTCTTGACCAAGCTTGTAGAATGCTTGTCTCTTCCCTTTGTTCAAGCCAACCTTTGATTTTCTAGTATGTTTTTCTCCTTGCCAAGAGGAATAACTTTGTCTCTTACCCCTTTGTCTAATTCAGTCTAGAATAGGGTGAATCTTAGAGAGAGAAAACTTGGTTTGGGTGAAAATGGTGAAGGTTTAGGTTTCAGAGAGAGAAAGGCTCGGTTTCAGGAGAAAATCTTGTGGTCCTTATATAGACAGAGGCTATGAGATTGATCTGGTATTTGAAGGAGATCGATCTCTGCTCGATCCAATCGCTCCAAACTGCTCCCTTAACAACTACAAGATCGATCTGACCGAGAGTGGAGATCGATATGCTCTTCATAAAAAGACTAAGTGGAGATCGATCTGCTAGAGGGTAGAGATCAATCTCTTCTAAGCCGAGAGTTAAGGAGATCGATCTGCCCTTGTGACAAGATCAATCTTTGCTAGGCAGAGGCAATAGGAGATCGATCTTCTTCCTTATGAGATCGATCTGCCTGTCTACTTTTGCACGTTTTCTGTATTCTAGAGCTATGGGATCGATCTCTCATCCTTGGAGATCGATCTAGCCTTCACAGATTCTACTGCTGCTGCATCAATTGCAAGAAACTCAATGCAAAACTCACCATAATCTACTCCATATGCCATATTTCGATCCATACACATTTAAGACTTAAAAACTTCATCTCCTTATACTTCATTAATTTTAAAACTTGTGTGTACATCAACATATCATAATTACATTCACCAAATTACAATTCTCACTTAGCAAATCTCATAAAATTTATAGTTCTCACAAAGGGACATAAAAGTACCTATATTGAAGATATTGAAGCCAAGAGATACATCTAAATTAATCATTGAGATGGAAAAAATTATTCTTGTGCTTTCATCTTTGTATTCTCTCATCAATCTCACTTATTCTCATTTATTGTAAACACCTACTTTGAGAGGTTTTATTGTTTACACCAACTCTTCGTAAAATTCTAAATTTTGAAATCAAGGGGAGTGTAACTCTTGTGAGGCCATTCTTGTGAGAGTTTGGGTAGTCACTTAGTTAAGTGAGTTAAGAGGTTTTTTCCTAATCCTAGTAAAAGGAAATGTAAAAGGTTTCTTCCTAAGCCTTGAAAAGGAAGTGTAGGTGACTTCAAGATAATAAAATTGATTCCTTGACAAGAAGGTCAAGAAGAAAGAATGTAGGCAAGAGATTGGCTGAACCTCTATCACTCCTTGTGTTTGTTTCTTTATTTACTTTATTGTGATTTCTTTTTCATTTTTGATCTTTTTTAAATTGTGAAATGTTTAGAGTGACCTTTAAGTTAGAAAATTAGTCAAAAATCGATTCACCCCCTCTCGGTTGAGCCAGCAATATCCAGCCAAAATATTTTCAAGTTTCCCTTCTTTTTCCTTTCATTTCCTTTTCTTTTCCTTTCCTTTCCTTCATCTTAATCCAAACATAGTGTTAATGTTGAGTCTTGACCTTATTATAACTTTTAGAAACTTGAAAATTCTTTAATTTTCAAATCTTCCTTTCCCTAATCTTTCCTATTTTTGGCCTTAACTATCTTAGTAGGCTTGTTGATAATTTGATAAAAATATAGAATTATTACAGTTCTAGTTCACGTTAATTGTGTTTGATTTTTGGAAATTTTATTAACTTTCTATCCTAAATGGTTGATTCGTTTCATATGTAAGAAATTCAAATGAAATTGGTAAAATGTGTATTTATTATTTAAACCCCCAAAACACCTAAAATCCCAACCTTAATCCCACCTATGCAATCCTTACATGAGCCCCTATCCACACCCCACAAAACCTTATACCACGTGAAGTATGCAAACTAAACATGCTTCCCATGTAAAAGCCAAAAACCTTTAAAGCCTTACATATACCCCATGTGATCCCACAACTGTATGCAAAGTTATTCCTCCGAGCTAAGACTTTTCAAACACCAATGGTGTAAAACCTCGATTTTTCATTGTATAAGCTCGACATTATATTAAATAAGAGATTATATAGAGTATTGCATTTGTGTAACTGGTTGAATAATAATGGTATAATGGATTATAGCATGTTTATGAATGTTGTAAGTTGTTAATTTAATTTCAAAAGCGTTGATTAAGTATTTAGATCATATGAATGTTGCAGATGTGTTATTGTTGAGTTAAATTCATATATTGTTGCATTGAGGAATGATTTTTGAGATGTTAAAGTGTTGATAGAAGTTAGGGGTTGAAAGTTGTGCTTTTAGGGTTTAAACATCAAAACAATAATGTCCCAAGCCAAGGGATCGATCCCCTACCTTAAGAAGACTTATCCCCAATTGGCAGAACCTAAAATTAAATAGTAAAGGATGAATGGATCGATCTCTCAAGCCAAGGGATCGATCCCCTAAAGGTAGAAGGCCCAAATTGTGTAGGAAAGCACAGAGGGATCGATCCTTTCCTTAAGCAGATCGATCCCCTAGTTAAAGGGATCGATCCCCTAAGTGTCTAAAGCCTTAAAATTGGGTTTTAAGATATAAAAAATTTCAGAAAAATTAAAGAAACCCTTAAGAGAAAAAGAGAAAAAAGAAAGGAAAGGGAAAAAAGGCAGAAGAAAGCTAAAGAACTCTACCTCATTCTCATTCTCATTCTCTACCTCTATTTTTCCAAAAACACATGTTCTAGAGTGAGATTGGGCTGACAGAAAAAGAAGAAAGTGAAGAAGAAAAAAGGTTTTGGGCTCAAAAAGGAAGAACAAAGGTAATAAGCTTTTAACCTTAGATTTATGTTGGTGGGTATATGTATTTATGATTATTGGATTTATGTTTAAAATGGTTGTTGGTGTGGAAAGCTTAGAGAAACAAAACTAGGGGTCTCTCTACAAGGTATGATTTCCAAAAAATTCTAAGATAATTATATGTTGAGATTGGTGATATAATGTATTGATTTGCTTAAGTAAATTCTTGAAATAAAATTTATAGAATGATAATTTAGGGTTTGAAGTTGATGAATTTAGGAGTTTTTATGTATAAATAGTTAAATTGATGAATTTGATGAATGAAATGATGTCAAGGCTGAATGTAGGATGTATGTGGTATGAATTATGAAAATGGATGATTAGAAAGGTCTATAAAAGTATAAAAGTCAAGATTTCTAAGTTAAGACTTAAGGAAAATTAAGAGAAATGTTAAGTTAGGAAAGATTTAAATATATGGACGTTTAAGTAAGTTAAAGAGTAAGAAACTAAATATTATGAATTGGCTTTCGCAGCAAAAAGGTCCATTGGGAGGAGTTGGGCAATATAGATGCATTGCTTAACTTAAGCTTGGTGCCAAAGAATCAAGCCTGGGTGCTGCAATCGTCTAAAGGCAAGGGATTATGTGTAGAGTCATGGCGTCTATTAGTGTTCGATGAATGAATGCATACAAGTTTATTTGTTTTGGAGCATGATTATGACTTAAAGTTTTATGAAGAGTCTAAATCTGCATTAAGAGATCGATCCCATGAGGCAAGGGACCGATCACTCATATAAGTTTTCCAAAAATGTTGCATTCGGGTGATGAGGGACCGATCTCCTTCCTTATTTTATGTTTAAAAGTGCTTTTTATACAAATTGACCTGTTTTGATTTAAAGTCAATAAATGCATGATTTATTAAACTTATGATTTTATAAATTAAGTATGAAGATCCCACGAAAAGCAGTAAAGAACTTCATTTTGAGAAAATGTCATGATAAAACTTGTTTTAGTCATTTAAACTAAACTAATACATTAAAATAGTTTCTCTAAAACTTATTTAGCATGTTTTGAAGTTGGGTCACTATGTTTAAGTTATGAAAAGGATAATTTCGTGGGATAACCATCCCACTTACTTATTTATTGTGATTTGAAAGTTATGCTTATGTTTCTTATATTATGGAATCATGTTATTTATGATTTATTTACAGTGTTGAGATATGGTAAGACAGCCATTAGTAAGTTCTTAAGGAACGTATGACATCCACCTTTTATGAGGCATTTAGGCCTTTATGTTTTAAGTAAAGCTGTATGACTTGGACAAGTCAATATCATTCACAGTACTTATCGGTCCAGTGAAGCCGTGGAAACCCTAACCATGGCAACCTACCTTGATAAGGGCTCTCTGTATGTTGCACAATATTACTAATGGGATAAACCACCTAGTTTCTAACTTATGTTTTAAGTTCATGTCACGACCCATTTTATCCTTTTTATTCAAAAATCACTATAAATTTTTCGCATTTTTCCTTTCCTTACTCGGTCGTGAACAAACTCCCACCACACAGTTGGGCTGTGAGGCAGTAATAATCATTCTTCACCATTCATTTTCCAAATAAATCATAAGTATTGTTATATATCCAAATATTAAGTGGTATGTTCATACATACTAAGTGTTATGACATTTACATCCCCCATATTACAAATTCAAATGATCACTGTACTTTTACATTGTTTAGATACAAAAAGAATCTATGTGTATATACCTCTGGGTGATGGAGATGCAGTGAATGTCTCAACAAAATGCCTCAGTCCTCACTGGGCCACTATGTACGCTCTGTAGAGAGGGAAAGTAGAGAGGGATGAGCAACCACATGCTCAGTAAGGCAATAATGCAAGCATGGTAGATAACTACTCTATCTACATGCTGATAATATTATGCATAAATCTTTTATAATAGGAGCATGAGGAATTAAAAATATGCCATATGAATATACATATATCATGTATTTAAATCATGGAAATTGGCATGTAAAACACGGTAAAATCATCATGTACAAATCATCTGATGCTTATCAATTGTCAAATCTCATAGAAAAGGGCAATTCATTTAAGAAACATCCTTTTGAAATTACACCTCTTTCTCAAACACATATCATCCCATCACAAATCATTTTCTCAATCACAAACATCATTACCATTTCACAAATCAAATCCCATAAGGTTCGATCCCTCCCTCGGGTCTACCTTGAACAATCACAATCACACATATGTGTAAAAATCATGTGGTATTATGCATTATCAAGTGAGACGGGTCACTCTATATCAGAGACTATGTGGGCCGACTACATCATAAATCATCCCAGACCATATGCATCTGGGTGTACGGGGTATCATGTTGGCACGAAGGTGGATTATCCCTCGCCAGACATTCTCATAACAAAATCACCACGTTGTACATCGTACTCTATGTGATATACACGATACATCGTACTCTGCAGACTCATATCATGGTTGGGGGTGCCAGTCGTAGGTCTTATCTACCCCATACCAAGAACTTGCCGTACTCATGTAGGAGAGCCTCCCTGCCGAACAGAGCCTCCCCACTCCTCCAAGGCTTAAGAATGTTGGCTTAAGGATCATTCCGTAAGAGAGCCTCCCCACCGAACAGAGCCTCCCCGCCTCCTCCAAGGCTTAAGGATGTTGGCTTAAGGACGTAGGGCTTAAGGATCTTACTAACTTCCACGGCCTTATATGTACCACAGTGTGAAAACGTGTGCGAGTAAAGCCCTAGCATGACTCATGCATCATAACTAAACCACCTCGTACGAGCAACGCTCTAGTACGAAATTTATGCATCAAATCATGAAGAAAAACACGTACGAGCAAAGCTCCAGTATGATTTATAAAACATCATCACAATCAAATCAAAGTGCGAGCTAAGCTCCAGCACTATTCATACAAGAGGAAGCATAAAACATCTAGCGCAAGCGAGGCTCTAGCGCGATTTATGTCACACAAATACGACAGGCGACTCATACACATTTAAAACGATCTCAAAATATGTTTAGCACCTAACATGTATTATTTCACAACATCATTCAAACACTAGCCAGCCTATCCATTAGTTTGCTAAAAACCGAGTATTGTGTTATGTGAAAGCATTTCAAACACAAGATTTATGCATTTATTAGCCTTACTATCCCTTTTTCAAGAACCATTCTAAACCAAATCTCATATAATTTCTTGCAGCTGTTCACACATATCAACAACCATTTCCTTAAACATTTATGCATTTCATAAACACCCAATATTCACCCACAAAATACGAGCAGCTACCTCTGTATACTTACAGAATTCCCTTACCTGGAATCGCGTCGCTTGATTCCACTTCCTTAAAGCTGCATACTCGTGCGGCCTGACTCGTCTCCAACGAACACTTCAAAATTGCACATAATCGTATTTCACAACATTTTAGCCCATTATAATCCAACTCTTGCATTTACTATAGTTGATTCAACCTATAGTCTCTATTAACGCTTATGAGACCTTGTTTCATTACTCTACCCATGACTAGGGGTGTAAACAATACAGTGGTACTCGCAAGCTACTCGGGCTCGACTCGAGCAAAACTCGAATTCGGCTCGATTTTAGTCGAGTCGAGCTCGAGCTATTGAGCGAGTCGAATTCGAGCACTTAGATACCCAGCTCGAGTAGCTCGCGAGCCTAATCGAACCTCGAGTTTTTATATATTTTAATAATATAATAATATTTATATAATGATTCGAGCCTAATCGAGTTCGAGCAAAATATCAAACTTATATAATCGAGCGAGCTCGAGTAGCTCGAATTTGATCTCGAGCCGAGCTCGAGTTGAAAAAATAAGGCTCGATCGAGCTCGAGTCGAGTATCGAGTATCAAGCACCGAGTTTTCGAGTCGAGCTCGAGCTCGAGCACCTTACTGTATCAGCTCGACTCGACTCGATTACACCCCTACCCATGACTCAAGTCTGTGGATCCTTTTAGGCCTATTTATTCATAATGAATCGATATTAAATCGATATTAAGCTCATAGTGTTAATATTTCATCAATTTCCTCACTATGGCATTTTATCAAGCATCTCATATACCCATCTTCATAAATTCTCTAAACTCGCAATATAACTCCACATGACCATTTTAAATCACCCACATTACTCAAATAACAATTTAACAAATCCCATAAATCACCAACTCATCTAATTTATACTTTCTCACACTAGACTTATTCCATTTTCTAGGTTTAACTTGTTCAAATACATCTTAGGTAGTTTCAACCATCACTACCCATACAAATCAACTCCAAAGTTAATAAATAAACAATGTACTTGGGCTGGAGTATTAGAAACTTACCAAATCTAGTTTCTCTTCTTGCACCAATTGGGAAATGCTCCTTGCTCCTTCAATACAAACAATGGGACATTGATTCTAAACTATGTTGTTCTTCTCTTTGAAATGAACAGCTTTGTGTCTAATAGCTCCCTCTCAAATCTTACTGGAAATGGGTAGACTTAGGAGTGAGAAAGTTAGGTTTTGGGTTGGAAATGGAAAGAGTGATGTTGTTTCCCGAAAGTTGCTGATTTCAGCGCCTTTTTTATAAAAATCACTTGATGAGATCGATATGCACTAGGAGGAGATCGATCTGGTCCCCTTAAATTCCTCTTTTTCACGGCATTTTCAAGCATGAGATCAATCTGTCGAAGCTTGAGATCGATCTGCTCCAACCAGAGAGCTAAGGGGATCGATCTGTATACTCGAAGATTGATATTTTCATTATAGAATGTTTAGGAGATCGATCTGGCCCTATTGGAGATCGATCTGCTCTATTCCATTGCTCAAATAAGAGCATTCTGGCTCTTCCAGACCGATCTCTCATCTTATGAGATCGATCTGGCCTTCATATTTTCCAGATTTTGTTGCAGTTTTCTGGAGTAACTTTACACAAAACATCCTCAATTTGCTGCCGTGGTCATTTTCTCATCCAACCACCTTTAAGACTTGAAAATGGCATCCATCCATACCTTATACACATTAAAACTTATGTGCATTCTTTATATGATCCAAGGTATACAATTCATAGCCAAATGGAAGTACAATTACTTATGCAATTCATGCAATTCCATTTCCATTTGCTGCACTTCTCATTTTGAGTTCCAATCACATTCATCACTTATAAAAATCAATTTCTTCATATTCATAGAAAATGGAACTTGTGTGTACATTACAAAATCATATTACCAGTATGTACATTGAATCCATGGACTTACACCACTTATGCTTACATTGCAAATACATCACCATACTTATGATTTCATAATGTTTACATCTAAAAATACGGGTCTTACATTCCTCCCCTCCTTCAAGGAATTTGGTCCTCCAAATTAGAACCAAGTTACTCTTCAAAAATTTGTGGGTACTTCTCCCGTATTAAGTTCTCCAATTCCCATGTGGCTTTTTTCGTCATGTGATGTTGCCAAAGGACTTTCACTAAAGGAATTGTCTTATTCCGCAACACTTTCTCTTTTCTTTCCAATATCCGAACTGGCTTCTCAACATATGTCATACTCTTATTGAGCTCCAGTGGCTCTTTTCTTATCACATGTGCCGAGTTCGAGTGATACTTCCGAAGCTTAGAGATGTGGAAGACATTATGAACACTTGCCAAGTTCGGTGGTAATGCCAACCTATACGCCTTATCTCCCACTCTCTCCAAAATCTCGAAGGGTCCGACATCTAGGGCTTAGCTTGCCATTCTTTCCAAATCTCATAATACCCTTCGAAGGTGAAACTCTCAAAAACACTGACTCACCCACATCAAACTCTAGTGGTCTCGGTTTCTTGTCAGTATAACTCTTTTACCGGCTCTTAGCTGTCCCTAATCTCTCACATATCAATTAGACATCCTCAGATGCCTACTGCACTAAGTCAGGAGCAAAAACCTCTCTGTCACTAACCTCTTCCCATCCAATGGGGGATCGACATCTGTGTCCATACAGTGCCTTATAAGGTGCCATCCCGATACTCGCATGGTAGATGTTATTATAGGCGAACTCGGCTAACTGTAGGTGGTCATCCCAAGAGCCTCCAAAATCCAGCACACACGCTCTCAACATATCCTCTTGAGTCTGTATAGTCCTCTCTAACTACCCATCTGTCTGAGGATGAAAAGCGATGCTAAAACTCAAGTGGGTCCCCATATCTTCCTGAAAATGTTCCCAGAAATGGGAACTGAAGCGGGCATCCCTATCAAAAACAATGCTCACTGGTACACCATGTAGCTATACTATCTCTCGAATATACAAGTTTGCCAACTGACTCAGAGTATCGGTAGCTCTTATAGCTAAGAAATGGGCTGATTTCGTCAACCGATCCACAATAACCCATATGGCATCATGACCTCTGTGAGTCCTCGGTAATCCCATCACAAAATCCATGGTGATGTGCTTCCACTTCCATGTCGATATTGGTAGAGGCTGTAATAAACCTCCAAGCTTCTGATGCTTTACCTTCACTTGCTAAGAAACGAGACACTTAGCGACATATTTAGCAATGTCTCTTTTCATTCCAAACCACTAATAAACCTTCCGAAGGTTTTGATACATCGTAGTACTCCCCGGATGTATCGTGTACTTCGATGAGTGAGCCTCTTAAAAAAATTTGTTTCCTGATCTCAGGATCCTCGAGAACACATACTTTGCCTCTGAACCTCAATAAGCCATCAGCACTTAGCTTTACATTAGTACTCACACATGTCTGTATCTGCCTCAGCCAATCGATACATCGTCGATTGCTCTACTGGGCCTACCGAATACGACCAATCAACTCTGGCTCCAGTCTCAAACTAGCCATGATCTTAAGTCTCTCTGAACCAGGCGGGGTTACGTCCAAACTAAGGTTCACAAATTGTTCTAACAATTCATGCTCCCATACCATCATATAAGACACCAACCTAAGGTTCTTTCTGCTCAAAGTATCGACAACTACATTTGCCTTACCCGAGTGGTACATGATTTCACAATCATAGTCCTTCTGGAGTTCGAGCCATCTCCTCTGTCTTATATTCAGCTTTTTCTGCGAGAACAAGTACTTAAGGCTCTTATGATTTGTGAACACCTGAAATTTCTCACCATAGAGATAGTGGTGCCATATTTTCAAAGCAAACACCACGGTCGCCAACTCCAAATCATGTGCCGGGTAGTTCCTCTCGTGATCTTTCAACTATCTAGATCTATAGGTAACTACCTTCCTATCATGCATAAGCATACAGCCCAGTCCCTGGTGTGATGCATCCGTATACACCGAGAAAGCTCCTGAGCTGGTAGGAATGGTGAGAATCGGAGCAGTTGTCAATCGACGCTTAAGCTCCTCAAAACTCCTCTCACAGGCCTCATCCCATACAAACTTAACATCTTTCTGGGTGAGGCGTGTCAATGGAGCAGCTAGTCTAGAGAAACCCTCTACAAATCTCTGATAATACCTTACTAATCCTAAAAAGCTTTTGATCTCAATAACTCTCTTGGGCTGTTCCCACAGTACAATTGCCTCTATCTTGGATGGATCCACTGATACCCCATCCTTTGACACGACATGGCCCAAAAATGAGATATACTCTAACAAAAAATTACACTTACTGAGTTTGGCATATAACTCTTTCTCTCGGAGGGTCTGTAGAACTAACCTCAAGTGCTCCTCATGATCTTTCCTGGACTTGGAATATACCAAAATGTCATCGATAAACATAATCACAAACTTAGCCAGGTATGGCTTAAACATATCATTCAATAGCGCCATAAATGCTGCGGGAGCATTTGTCAATCTGAATGGCATCACCAAGAACTCGTAGTGGCCTTAACGAGTATGAAATGTTGTCTTGGGTACATCGCTACTCCTGATCCTCAACTGATGGTACCCTGACCGCAGATCTATCTTTGAAAATGCTTGGGCTCCCTGGAGCTGATCTAGTAAATCATTTATGCGTGGAAGGGGGTACTTGTTCTTAATGGTGGCCTTATTCAACAACCGGTAATCTATAGACAATCGGAGGCTTCCATCCTTCTTCTTTACAAATAATACCGGTGCTCCCCAAGGTGAGACACTCGACCTTATAAACCCTTTCTCTAGCAACTCTTGCTACTGTTTCTTCAGCTCTTCTAACTCAATCGGTGCCATTCTATATGGTGGTTTCGATATCGATTCTGTACCAGGCACTAACTCTATGCAAAATTCCATTTCCCTTTCAGGTGGTAATCCTGGTAAGTCGTCCGAAAAGACATCAGGGTAATTCGTAATTACGGGTATGTCCCTCATTTTCGGGTGTGCCTCATCTATATCGACCATGTAGGCAATGAACCCTTCACATCATTCTTTCCCCCATTAAACATAAGCATATAAATTCATCTCTCAAGTAGATTAAATAAAATCATACTCCTTTCATTTATATTAATCATGTGCTTTCATTTCTTTTCATCAAAATTTACGATAAGATTGTCTAATCCTGAAAACATCAATGTCTTAGCATGGCAATCCATAACAACACGATTGGTAGCCAATAATTCATTCCCAATATTACATCAAAATCATTCATGTTTAATAAAATTAAATTGGCTGTCATTTCTTTTCCCTCTATCATCAACTTACAATCCCTACATACATGCTCAGTCAACTGACTATCATTCATGGGTGTGGAAATCATCAACATTTTACCCAACAATGTAGGTTTCACATGCTTCAACAATTTATATGTAAAGAAAGGTGATATGAAGGAGTGTGTGGCATCAGGATCAAATAATACCAATGCTTCTAAACCAAAGATTAGGATGGTACCTTTAATCACATCCGTCGAAGCATCTACGGTGTCCTGATCCAGTGCATGCACTCTTCCTCTGCTCACACTCACTGCCTGCTTCCTATTTTCCTCACCTGTGGCCCTCCTTCTTGGGGCAGCTGTCTCAACTGGAGCCCTCTCTGGCTCTTTGCCCTTCTGTGAGGCAGTCTCCATCCTTTCAGGACAATACTTTGCTATAGGTCCAGGTTTCTCGCATCGGTAACACACTGTAGGGGTCATCAAACAAGGCCTAGTCCCATGAAATCTATCACATCTCCTGCACCTCTCAGTAATAGGCCGTGGTCCTCCAATAACCATACCCCTCGGTGCAGTCAAAGCAGGATACACGGGATGTCTAGCAGCTCTCTCCTGTACCTCATCGATCTTAGGCTTCTTCTTAAAATATATCTGGCCTCCTCTCCTGGCCACTCTATCCACCCCGGATCTCGTCCGATCTCTGTCTCTTGATACGAAACTAGTGCCCACTATAAGTGACCTAGACGTTTTATCCGCAAGTGCACGGGTCGTATAAGTAATAATGAGATTTGAGTCACGGATTATCGTCCCACAAAGAAGTTGAATTGCCTAATTAACTACCGGTTAATTTTACCTTAAGTATATCCTAGCAAATTATGAATTTTAAGAGAGTGATCTACAAGGCTACAAATACTGAAAATAATAAAAACTATAAACTAAAGAAAATAAAACCGAACTAAAATTACTTACAGTGCTCTAAGAAATTAAAAGCAAATACCTACAAAAGATAATTAAAACAATTAACATTAATCAACGCAATTAAAAATGCAAATATGAAAATAAGAAACAAAATTAATTAAACTAAAATTCAACAAATCTAAAAATAAAATATGCATGTAATTAAACTAATTAATAGAAATGCAAATTAAACTAACCTAAAGTCTAATGAAATAAAATCCTATTAACTTAAGGAAATTCTTAAATCTAACTAAGAAATTAACTATCTATAAAATAATCCTAAATTAAATCTAACTCTAACTAATAAAACAAAATCTAAATAATGCATGAGAAATATTTTTGGATTTTTAAATTTTAATGTAAAAATTAATTAGCAAAATTGCATAAAATAATTCTACCCCTAAATTAACTTTACATGCTACATATGACACTACTTAAATTTAATCCTTAAATCCTATTAACTATTGATAAAGTTAAAACAAAAAAATTAAACTATCCTGCAAATCAATTCATACCTAAGATAACAAATACTAACAAAAATAATAGCAATTAAAATAAAAATATTGCATAAAACATTAAATTAGGAATTGCCCATTAACCAAACACAGCCTTAAGCTAATTTTCAGCTATCTCGGTCCCCCATGTGCATGTACCGTGCACGTTTCCTTCTCTAGGCATTGTCTTGCCCATACCGCTGCACGTCCTCGGCCTGCCCAGCTAGTCGGTGTGCGTCTGCCTTTCTCCATTCCCTGCCTTGCTTAAATCATCACCAACCTTCTGCACTTGCTCCCACGTTCCTGCCAACCATCGCAGTGCTGCACCTTACTTCACGCACACCAGCAGGTCACCAACTGCCTTGCTTCTATCATCAGCAAGCCATGCTCCTGCTCTTGGTTTGATCCAGATGATGTCCTCAACTGTGTCCAGGTGATGCCTACTTCTGCTGTCTGCTGCACTGATCCTGCTTCTGCTCCCAACCTGTCTGACTGTTGGTTCCCGCGACCTCTGCACCAACTGTTGTCACATAACTTTCTGCTGCACGGGTCCTCGACATACTGTGCTGTCCGAGCATCACAGTAGGTACCGATTAGCACCTCAAAACTCTAACAAAAAACATAACTGTGACCCAAACTACCATGAAATAAAACTATCTAAACTATTAAATGATAATGAACAGTACTAAGGAATGAAAACAGAGCATAACAGAGTAAAACAAGATGGATGTGTGTGATCCCTATCGGCTGCAACAACTTGTTCCAACTTATATCGATGCTAGCTGCTGCTTCAATCAGCATGTCCATCATCTCGGCATTACAGCAACAAGCCCTCATTCTCTGCTTCAGTAGTAACCTGCAAGAGCCAACCTCTCGGCACAAAAAAAAAATGGAAACCTGATCACACGATGCAGAAAAGCTAAAAGGATACGGAGGTTAAAACATTAAACCTGAGAGGATTAAACACTTTCTTAGATACGCAACACTGCACATATGTGTGTGAGCAATCAGTAGCCTCCAGGAGAGATTCTTGCCTCAGCCAACATCCACAGTAGCAAACTGAAAGTGAAAAATGATGAAACTCTAAATGCCGAAAAAAAAATTAATTTAAACAGTGCATAATTTTTACCAGAGAGTGACAAGAAAACAGAATGTAAGAAAAACTAAGGGCTAAAAAAATGCAGTAGCAATGAGATGATGCTTCTTGTGTCACGTAGTCTCCTCGGTTATGCCAATATGGCTTCACCGAACTATCAACACAGGAGAAATTTCCAGCTTTTGCCCCACACCACCAACCAGAATTTCAACACATACAACTATAATGGCAGCAACGTAATATTCCATGAAATCGGGAAAGCATGAATGCTAAATGAACAGTAGACAATGAGATCAAACATAAGGAAAGTCGAATAGTAACAATGATCTAATGAAAAAGGGAATGACATTGTCCATAAAGCTTGAAAATGTTAAATCGACAAGGGAATGAAAACTTGTTTAAACCGAGAAGAACGATGAACAATGGTGGCTGCCAAATAGAAAATGAAATTGAAACCAACGGGAAAACTTCTTAAAAACAAGGAAAAAATAAAACTAAAAACTATTCTATCTACACTACTCTAAATGGCTTTACACTAAAAACTACTTACTTTTCTTCAATTGCTATCATGCTTTATTTATACACACACTTAGGGGTACAATGGTAATTTTCCATCCTACATATTACACACTTAAGGGTACAATGCTAAGTTACAATGCTAAGTTTCATCTGGATTTAATTTACATGCATATTACAAAATTTTAATTAAATAAAGGGGATAATTAACAAAATAAATTGGGGATTTAAATAATTAATTAGGAAATTAAGTACAAATAATTCTATTTTCATATAATTATCATCTCTTTTGACACTAATCTTCCAAAGTTCAGAGGTATTTCCCTCAAAATCTTGCTCGCATAACTGAGCATTGTGCACAGCCTCCTCACAAGTTTGTATGTCAAATGCGGCTAGCTTAGTCCGGATGGCCAACCTCAACCCATTAATGAACTTCTGAATCTTCCGAATCTCACTGCCCATCGTGTCTGGGTCATATCTCCCCAAAGACATGAACTTGGACTCATACTCGTCCATAGTTTGATTTTCCTGAACCAGGTTCATAAATTTCATCCGTAATTTTCTCTGTGCGGTGGTTGGGATGTACTGTCACCTGAAGGCTTCCAAAAATACCTCCTAACTGATCTCAGGGTGTCTGGTCCTCAAAACAGTCTCAGTGGATCTCCACCAGTGTTCGGCCTCGCCTTTTAGCATAAACACGGCAAAGGCTACCTTCTCAGCTGAAGTGCACCTAAACAACTTATACAGTTTCTCCGTCTCGTATACCAAATCTTCTGTAACCACTGGGTCCTTCACCCCTCTAAACACTAGGGGTTTCAACCCTTGGAACTCTCGCAATCTGCTCAACTCACAATCATAACCCAACTCACTACCGCTATGTTGTGGAGAAATAGGAGAAGCTGTATCCGGGACTGAAGGTGGTGTAATTACAGCTGTCTCTGCAGTCTGAGGTCTCTCCGCCTCTGCAGCTTCCTGTCCAGTTGTAAGCTGTGTCGCGGGACCTCGTCTATCGCCGACACCCAAAGCTTGTGTGACAATCTCCACTAGGCTCTCTATACTCCGCTCTATCCTAGTGAAGCGAGCCTCAATATCCCCTAATCTCCCAGCAGGGTTCTGTGGAGCCTGTTTAGTCTGTGGCTCCGTACGGCTCTTAGGCCTACCTCTACAGCCTCTAGCACGTGCTCTCGCCCCTCTACCTTGGTGCGTTATAGGCATATCTCCTAACTTCTTGTATTAACAATCATTTATTAAGCTCAATCCATCACGGTATATACAGTTATATCTAAATAAAAGCACAGTAATACGAGGATGTAACTTTCCTACGTTTTATTACTGACTCACATCAGGCCAACTCAGATTTGATAACAATCTCTGTCACGACCCATTTTATCATTTTTATTCAAAAATCACTATAAATTTTTTTCATTTTTCCTTTCCTTACCCGGTCGTGAACAAACTTCTACCACACAGTTGGGCTGTGGGGTAGTAATAATCATTTTTCACCATTCATTTTCCAAATAAATTAAAAGTATTATTATATATCCAAATATTAAGTGGTATGTTCATACATACTAAGTGTTATGACATTTACATCCCCCATATTACAAATTCAAATGATCATTGTGCTTTTACATTGTTTAGATACAAAAAGAATCTATGTGTATATACCTCTGGGTGATGGAGATGCAGCGGATGTCTCAACAAAATGCCTCAGTCCTCACTGGCCCATTATGTATGCTCTGTAGAGGGGGAAAGTAGAGAGGGATGTGCAACCACACGCTCAGTAAGGCAATAATGCAAGCATAGTAGATAACTACTCTATCTACATGCTGATAATGTTATGCATAAATCTTTTATAACAGGAGCATGAGGAATTAAAACTATGCCATATGAATATACATATATCATGTATTTAAATCATGGAAATTGGCATGTAAAACACGGTAAAATCATCATGTACAAATCATCTCATGCTCATCAATTGTCAAATCTCATAGAAAAAGGGCAATTCATTTAAGAAACATCCTTTTGAAATTACACCTCTTTCTCAAACACATATCATCCCATCACAAATCATTTTCTCAATCACAAACATCATTACCATTTCACAAATCAAATCCCACAAGGTTCGACCCCTCCCTCGGGTCTACCTTAAACAATGACAATCACACATATGTATAAAAATGCATTATCAAGTGAGACGGGTCACTCTATATCAGAGACTATGTGGGCCGACTACATCATAAATCATCCCAGACCACACACATCCGGGTGTGCAAGGTATCGTGCTGGCATGAAGTTGGATTATCCCTTGCCAGACTTTCTCATCACAAAATCACCACGCGATACATCGTACTCCATGTGATATACACAGTACATCATACTCCACAGACTCATATTGTGGTTGGGGGTGCCAGTTGTAGGTCTTATCTACCCCATACCATGAACTTGCCGTACTCATGTAGGAGCGCCTTCCTACCGAACAGAGCCTCCCCACTCCTCCAAGGCTTAAGGATGTTGGCTTAAGGATCCTTCCGTAAGAGAGCCTCCCCACCGAACAGAGCCTCCCGCCTCCTCCAAGGCTTAAGGATTTTGGCTTAAGGATCTTACCGTAAGAGAGCCTCCATACCGAATAGAACCTCCCCGCCTCCTCCAAGGCTTAAGGATGTAGGGCTTGAGGATCTTACCAACTTCCACTGCCTCATATGTACCATAGTGTGAAAACGTGTGCGAGTAAAGCTCTAGCATAACTCGTGCATCATAACTAAACTACCTCGTACGAGTAACGCTCTAGTATGACATTTATGTATCAAATCATGAAGAAAACCACGTACGAGCAAAGCTCCAGTACGGTTTATAAAACATCATCACAATCAAATCAAAGTGCGAGCTAAGCTCCAGCACTATTCATATAAGAGGAAGCATAAAAAATCTAGCGTAAGCGAGGCTCTAGCGCGATTTATGTCACACAAATACGACAGGCGACTCATACACATTTAAGACGATCTCAAAATATGTTTAGCACCTCACATGTGCTATTTCACAACATCATTCATATACTAGCAAGCCTATCCATTAGTTTGCTAAAAACCGATATTGTGTTATTTGAAAACATTTCAAACATAAGATTTATGCATTTATTAGCCTTACTATCCCTTTTTCAAGAACCATTCCAAACTAAATCTCATATAATTTCTCACAGCTATTCACACATATCAATAACCATTTCCTTAAACATTCATGCATTTCATAAACACCCAATATTCACCCCCAAAATACGAGCAGCAATTTCTATATACTTACAGAATTCCCTTACCTGGAATCGCGTCGCTTAATTCGACTTCCTTAAAGTTGTGTACTTGTGTGGCCTGACTCGTCTCCAACGAACTCTTCGAAACTGCACATAATTGTATTTCACAACATTTTAGCCCATTATAATCCAACTCTTGCGTTTACTATAGTTGATTCAACCTATAGTCTCTATTAACGCTTATGAGACCTCGTTTCATTACTCTACCCATGACTAGGGGTGTAAACGATACAGTGATACTTGCAAGCTACTCGGGCTCGACTCAAGCAAAACTCAAATTCAGCTCGATTTTAGTCGAGTCGAGCTCGAGCTCGAGCTATCGAGCGAGTCAAATTCGAGCACTTAGATACCCAGCTCGAGTAGCTCGCGAGCCTAATCGAGCCTCGAGTTTTTATATATTTTAATAATATAATAATATTTATATAATGATTCGAGCCTAATCGAGTTCGAGCAAAATATCAAACTTATATAATCGAGCCTAATCGAGCGAGCTCGAGTAGCTCGAATTCGATCTCGAGCCGAGCTCGAGTTGAAAAAATAAGGCTTATGAGACCTCGTTTCATTATTCTACCCATGACTCGAGTCAGTGGATCCTTTTAGGCCTATTTATTCATAATGAATTGATATTAAATCGATATTAAGCTCATAGTGTTCATATTTCATCAATTTTATCACTATGGCATTTTATCAAGCATCTCATATACCCATCTTCATAAATTCTCTAAACTCACAATATAACTCCACATGACCATTTCAAATCACCCATATTACTCAAATAACAATTTAAGAAATCCCATAAATCACCAACTCTACTAATTTATACTTTCTCACACTAGACTTATTCCATTTTCTAGGTTTAACTTGTTCATATACATCTTAGGTAGTTTCAACCATCACTACCCATAAAAATCAACTCCAAAGTCAATAAATAAACAATGTACTTGGGCTGGAGTATTAGAAACTTACCAAATCTAGTTTCTCTTCTTGCTCCATTTGGGAAATGCTCCTTGCTCCTTCAATACAATCAATGGGACTTTGGTTTTAAACTATGTTGTTCTTCTCTTTGAAATGAACAACTTTGTGTCTAATAGCTCCCTCTCAAATCTTACTAGAAATTGGTAGATTTAGGAGTGAGAAAGTTAGGTTTTGGGTTGGAAATGAAAAGGGTGATGTTGTTTCTCGAAAGTTACAGATTTCAGCGCCCTTTTTATAGAAATCACTTGATGAGATCGATCTGCACTAGGAAGAGATCGATCTGGTCCCCTTAAATTCCTCTTTTCACGGTATTTTCAAGCATGAGATCGATCTGTATAGTCGAGGATCGATCTTTTCATTACAGAATGTTTAGGAGATCGATCTGGCCCCATTGGAGATCGATCTGGCCCTATTGGAGATCGATCTGCTCTATTCCATTGCTCAAATAAGAGCATTTTGACTTTTCCAAATCGATCTCTCATCCTATGAGATCGATCTGGCCTTCATATTTTCCAGATTTTGCTGCAGTTTTCTGCAGTAGCTTTACACAAAACATCCTCAATTTGCTACCATGGTCATTTTCTCATCCAACCACCTTTAAGACTTGAAAATGGCATCCATCCATACCTTATACACATTAAAACTTACGTGCATTCTTTATATGATCCAAGGTATACAATTCATAGCCAAATGGAAGTACAATTACTTATGCAATTCATGCAACTCCATTTTCATTTGTTGCACTACTCATTTTGAGTTCTAATTACATTCATCACTTATAAAAGTCCATTTCTTCATAGTCATATAAAATGGAACTTGTGTGTACATTACAAAATCATATTACCAGTATGTACATTGAATCCATGGACTTACACCACTTATGCTTACATTACAAATAAATCACCATACTTATGATTTCATAACGTCTACATCTAAAAATACGGGTCTTACAGTTCATACGAGCATTTATTTCTAAGTTATGATTTGCAAGAATGCATCACGAGCATGATTTATTTATATGCCTATGCTTTATATGACACTTATGATTATGAATTAAGAATGATTTGAACTAAGTATATTTGCAACCAAAGATGCTATAATGTGCTTTAAATGAAGTATGCATGATGTTTTACCTTCCCCTCTACATGTACATTTGCAAACAATAAGCTTACCTCCTTTCTTTTCCCTCACAGATTATCTGCGCTAGGTATAAAGAGTGCAAGTTCTTTTGGGGCAAGCTAGGAGAGCATCATCCTACTGCTTGCTCTTATTCTTTTCGAAGGTATATACACACATTATATATCTTAGTTTATATGTCAAACATGTTTATGCACAGCTTATGTAATTCTTTTTGGGATGTAACGATATATTATAATAGATTTCAAATGTAGTCTTAGGGCTGTATTAGATGTCGATTATAACCTGTAAGAGAACTGTGATGAAATGTCAAGCTAAGTGCAATTATATTCTTTTATAGACGATCTATGGATGAAATCATTTATGGTTAAAGATATGCTTGTTATATGAAACGTATGGAATTTCACATCACACTTATTGATGAGACCAGGACTAAAGGAAATTACAATAGAGTTTATCAATAAGATCAACGAAAATGATTAGGTGCTACATTGATTGTTAACATAGGTAAGGAAAAAAATTAGTCCATTTTTTGTTAAAACGAGATGTTGCATATGATGAATTGGTCAAAAGATAAATTCGAGACATAAATGGGGACTTACCAACCGGTTGTTAAAGTGCAAGAGTTTAAAAAGTTGAGGAAGCTTACCAAGTTAAAGAAGGAATGAACCACATGTCATGAGGCTTTTCACTCCAATGAAGGACCTACCAAATGGCTTAGGTGGTTTAAGAGTATGGCTAAGTCAGTGAAGATTTCCCATTAAAAAAATGACACCAATTGGCTAAAGAGTATGGAAGAGAAAGAAAATCTTGTTTGAAAATTTAAAGACCTCATTCAATCAAAAACAAATTAAAAAAAATGGAGAAGATTTGAAGAGTCTTTTGAAGAAGAAATACTCTATCGCCATAGCCCTATAAATACCAAGCCAAGTGAAAAAGTAAATCATTCCTATCTCATTCCATGTAAAGTAGTTTATTTTTTGAGTTACTTTTTTCTTAAACTTTCGGTTTCAAGCTTTTTCTTTCTGCCGGTTCAAAAGTTCCATTCATAGCATTTAGTCTGCATAATCCTTCAAATTCTAACTAAAACTATTATTTTGCTTCTGTCCATTCTAGTTCTTAAATTTTGAGTTATGTATTCTCAGTTAGTGTTATTTCTCTTTGTTATTATAGTAAGGAAGTTGCTATCTAGAGATCAACTGGTTGTAGATGTTTCATCCCTCAATGCTTTAGATTGATTATTTGGTTTTCCATATATTATGTTACTACTTTAGTTATTTTTTGTTTTAACTACATTCTAGATGGCCGAGACTATCTACTGCATGCTTATGCTTTTATTACTTTGTTCTACTTTGTTTTGCTTCCTATATACTACTATTGGTTTCAATTTTGCATTCATGGTTGTGGCTGCTGCATTAGTTCCTATTTCCTTTATTACTGCATGCTCTATTTTTCTTTCTTATTACTTTAGCTACTGGTTTTAGGTTTCTACTTTTGTGTTTCTGCATCAATATCTATTTAGTTTCTTTCTATACTTTACTTTTTCTTATTTTTGCTTTTGGTTTTTTATGTGTTTTGGCTATATGGCTGGTTGGACGGTGTTGCCGTGCGTTCTTGCACTACTTGCATCCTGCTCTGCCGCTGCTTTTTTGTGTTCAACCTTTTGTGTAGGATGTTTCCTTTTACTGTGTACTATCAAACTGGTATGGTTGTTTGAGTGTAAAGCTTGGTTAAAGGTTGAGAAACCCAAAAGCTGTTTGGAATGTATGTAACTGCTTTTACTTCATTTTTACAACAAGTTTCCATGGTTCTTACTACTTTTGCCATTGTTGGAAGCTAATTGCTTGGCCATAAGTGATGCTTGTTGGCATGGCTGAGAAACACGAGTTGATAATGAGATTAAATTTGTTTTTACAGTTTTGTTTAAGTTTTTCTTTAACAATTTTATACAGTAGTGTTAATATATTAGTTTAATTAGTTTAGTCTATTTATTTGTTATTTCATTATTAATTTAGCTTCAATAATATTATTCGATATTTGGCATAATATATTTAAATTAAAGTTCTAGGTAATTTTTGTTCAAGGTTGTTAATTAAAATTGTTAATTTATGATTTATTTTAGGTAATTTAAATTTTGGGTAATCATTAGGACTAGACAATTAGATTTAAAATTTTAATCAGCATGTTAAATTTTTATCTCTTCATTTTTAAAAGTTAATTTTATTTAATTTACTTGCTAGTTATTCTTTGATCATATTTTTAAAATTAAAGAAAATTTCCATCAATTTGAATAAAATTAGGGTGGTAATATTTTAGTACTTAAAATTTTAAAAATTCAATCCTTGTAGGATCAACATTACTCTCATAATAAAATTACTAGCCAAAACTTGGACGCTTGTGATACTCACTCTTAAAATTAGAAACAAGTTTTTGGTGCTATTGTCAGAGATTAAGATATTTATTTTGCTAATTTAATACAAAGCATTCCTAATTTTAGTTCAAAATTTATCTTGTCTTTTTAATTATTTCTTGTTACTAATATTTTCTCTTCTCTTTCAAGGAATTTTAGGTTAGTGCATGCATAAACTGAGAAGCAATTAATTGGTCTTATTTTGATCCTAAAATTGAGAAGACAAGGGAAAGATTGAAAAAGAAAAAGGAACCCAGAAGCTCATGTTCAACTAACCAACATGGAAGAAATAGGAGAGCGTAGAGTTCCAACCATGAATTAGAAGGATAACCATTCAAGCTAACATGTTTAAAATCAAGTTGGTAATCATTTAAATGATCCAAACTTTTGTTTAATTTAGAAGGCTACAAACTGATGATCCAAATGCCCTCTCGAGAAATTTTCTTCAACTTTATGATACATTTAAACATAATGGTGTTGCTGATGATCTCATTAAATTAAGATTGTTTCCATTTTCTCTTGAGTTTTTGCGAATAATTGGTTGACGTCACTAGCATCGGGTTCAATCACCACTTTTGAAGAGTTGGCATAAAAGTTCCTAACAAAGTTCTTCCCACCTACCAAAAATAACAAGATGAGGAGCAACATCACTAAGTTCATGCAATTTTGAGTGAGAATCCTTATATGAAGTTAGGGAGAAATACAAAGAGTTATTGAGAAGATGTCTTCATTATGGGCTACCAAAATGACTGAAGTGTAAATCTTCTATAATAGATTGGTCAAGTAGACAAGAACTAACATAAATGTTGCAACTACTGGTGCATTAATTGGCAAGTCCATAGATGATGCATTTGATCTCATCAAAGACATGTTGGCCTTCAATTATCATATGTCAATAGATAAGATTGCACCAAGGAAAGCAGGAGGGATCTATAAGTTAAATGCTCTCACCACCATTACCTCTTAAAATAATAACCAAAGCCCACCGCCAAACCCAAGGCCTACCTATGCCCTTAGTTCCTGCTCAACCACCAACACCACCACCACACCACCCTTTCCTTTAAGAGAAGAAACCTTTCTTAGAAAAAATGTTCACCACCATCTTACAAAACCAAGTCGTGTCAACTAAAAACCTTGAAGTCCAATTAGGTCAAATTTTTAATGCCCTTAACAACCATCCTCAAGGTACCTTACCTAGAAATATTAAACCTAGTCCAAGAAAAAGCATGTACTCTAAGGAATGACAAGGAATTTGGAAATGTACGTGCATTGGCTACAATCGTAGAGGAAGAAGTCAAAGTTGAAGTACAAACTGAAGAGAAAGGTAAGGAACATAAAGATAATGAGCAGAATTTATCTTAGACAAATCCATGTAAAGATAATTTTCAATAACCAATCTCATTCCCTCAAAGGTTCAGGCAACAAAAGATGGAGTAATAGTTTACCAAATTCTTGAAAATATTCAAGCAGCTTCACATCGGCATCCCCTTCTCAGATGCATTGAAGCAAATGCCAAGTTATGTTAAATTCATGAAGGATATTATCTCCAAGGAAATGACAATTAAAGATTTTAAAACCATTGCCATCACCAAGGAATGCAATACCATTTTTCAAAAAAACCTATCACCAAAGCTTTAAGATCCAGAGAGTTTTACAATTCCTTGAACTATTGGCAATTTATTTCTTGATAAAGCTTTATGTGATTTAGGTGTCAGTATTAGTTTAATGCCTTTTTTTGTGTTCAAGAAACTTGGATTGGGAGAGACTAAACCAACCAAGATTATACTACAGTTAGCAGATCAATTACTCAAATATCAAAGAGGCATTATTGAAAAATGTGTTGGTAGAAGTTGACAAGTTGGTATTCCTAACTAACTTTTTGTCTTAGATATAGATGAAGGTAGAGATATCTAAATCATTTGGGGAGACCATTCCTAGTGATACTCTAATTGATGTGTAAAAAGGAGGGCTCATTAAGCAAGTTAATAATCATGAGGTAAAATTTAATGTTTTTCAATCAATGAAATTTCTAAGTAATACTGATGATTATTTTAGATTGGAAAATTTTGAAAAATTAGCACAAAAATGTTCATGGCTCGACAATCAATGAACACATGGGAAGCTGTAAGACCCGAATTTAATTAAAATACAAAAATTAAATAAGAAAAGATGGGGGATGTATGAAGGAAGGTCAGGTTAAAATTGATTTTCGAAACAAGAGCAGGGGTAAAATGGTAAAAATACCAAAACCCGGTATTAAGGCGATAAGAAAATTTTAATTAAAAATAAGGATGTAAGATATCTTGATCGATAATGAGGAAATTATACAATTTTGGGTCAATTGATCAAGATTCAAAAATTTTAAAAATACCGAAAAATTATCGGAACGATATCTCGAAAAGCGCGAAGGAATAATATCGAAAATTTGGAGAAAAATATATTTAATAAATTAAATTTAAATTAAATAAATTAAATTAAAATAAAAATAATATAAGTGTAGATATTTTGGATTTTTTGGGAGTATTTTAATGAATAGTAAAATAATTAAAATAAATAATAATAATAATAATAATAATAATAAAAATAATGAAAAAAAAAAGGAAAACTGGAAAGAACGAAAACGCGAAGGAAACGAAAGCCGAACGACGAAGCAGGGTCGAGCCCCTGCCGACGGAGGCCGGCGAAGGCAAGCCAGACGAGGCCCGACCCATCATCGGCCCCATGGAGGCCCGAACGGCGGCCACCGGTGAGAGAAACAGAGAAAATCGAAATCGAGAGGGGGAGAGAGAATCGTCGGCGATCGGCGCGATTCAGGCCCGATCGACCCCAGCTGAAGCTTCCCCAGGCGACGGTGAGCAGATTGGTGGTGGTGGCAGCCACTGAAACCAGCGGACGGCGCCGAAAACGGCGGAAGAAGAAAATGGGTCCGACGACCGAAAGGAGAACGGCCGGACCGGTGACTTTCCGGCGGCCTTAGGCGAAGCCGAGGCCAGATTCGAGCTGCGGACGACCCAACGGAGCTGTTGGCGGTGGAAGCCGACAGAGAACCGATCGGCAAGGTGGTGAATCGGCCGAACCGGAGAGAACCGGCGGTCTGAACCGGTCCGAACCGGACTGAACTGGTTCAGCCAAAAAGAGGGGAAAAAAGGAGAAAAAAGGGAAAAAGAAAAAGAAAAAAATTGGGGAAAATTCTAGCGATGCAATCGAGCTTCGGGTAAGTCGATAAGCGGTCAAATTGACCGATTTAAATTTTGAAATATTTTATTTAATTAATTTTCGACTGAAAATTTACCCAAAAAATTATGAAATTAAGTAGCTCGACAATTAGCATCCAACGAGAGCTCGAGATAGCCTCGATTTGCGGACTAGCATGGAATCTCGGGTAAGTAACCCTTATTTACGACAATTACCTCGTTATGCGTGATATTGATTTGATTTCCGCATAAATTGAATTAAATTATGGAAATTTAGATAAATTGTCGTAAATAATCGATTTAGTTATTCAAGAATTAGAACGAGGCCCAATAAATTATTAGTGGGCCCAATGAGCCCAATAGGCCTCAATAAAGCGAAAATTAAGTGGAAAACGGGCTTAAGGCCGATTAAGGCCCATTAAGGTGCAATCGGGCCCAATAGGGGTAAACGGGCCCAATGATTTAAATTAAGCCCAGAAAATAGGAAATACAATTAAATTGTATAATATCTGACCTGAGAAATATTGATACGTAGTTCCAGGCATTTGATTGGGAGCATAACGGACTGCGCGACGTGACAACAGTGAAAAAGAAAAGGTCAAACTCGACAGGAAAATAAGGTAAGGGAATTTTACGGGCTACTAGAGGTAGCTTTACGCAATTTTGAATTCATATACAGTCTTTTAAAAATGTTCTGGAGGGTCTAGAGGTCGAAGAATAATTTTAGTGCCCCGTATGGGTAAAATTACCGAAATACCCTTGTTAAGGGTAGAATTTACAAATTTAGGAAAAATTGGGAGGAGCAAGGACAAGAGGTTCCTGCTTGTTCTGGAGGTATTTTAACACATGCATGAGTAGGCTGGCTCACTTTTAAAGAAAAATGCATAGCATTGCATACCTTAAACGATGTAATTTCTGTGAAAACTATTTGGAGATAACCGAGCCGCCTACGTGTTTTTATTTACATGTGACGTGCTAGAGCTCAGCTCGCACGATGTTTGATTTGTGTTATGCATGCATTAGTGCTGGAGCGAGAGCTCGCACTAGAGTTTTACATGCATAGGTGCTAGAGTCTAACTCGCACCAGATTTTACATGATTTTCGTGACACGGTGCTAGAGTCTAACTCGCACCAGATTTTTATAAGATTTTCATGTGATTTATATATAGAGTGCTAGAGCCTAGCTCGCACTAGTTTTACTGGATTTGTGGAGTAGCGCTGTCTGCCCTTGGAGTCAGCCAAAAGGCCCAACAGGCTCAAAAGACCTCTTAAGTAGGGTGAGAGTGAGGGATGAGGTTGGCGGCCTTGTGGGGATGTAAAGCAGGCTCTGCTGATTTTACTTGATTTGATGAGAGTGCTGAGCATCGCTCGCACTAATTTTATGAGAACATGCGATGAACCGTGCTTGGAGCATCGGGTAGACTGTGTGTCACCGATTTAATAGGCTCGCACGTGCGTTTTGAGACATGGCATGAGTATTGAGAAACAAAACCTCTCTGTGGGAAGCAGGCCATTTGGGCTGGAGTACCTAGAGTGATATGGGTCCATGGAGTACGATGTACCATGCAAGTAGCATGGAGTACGATGTACCGTGGGGTATCTTCGGATACGGTATCTTTGTGATACGGGTATCTTCGGATACGATATCTTTATGATACGGGGTATCTTCGGATACGATATCTTTGTGATACGGGGTATCTTCGGATACGGCATCTTCGGATGCGTGAGATCGGATAAGACTGACGGGTTGGATTGACCCACCTCCCGGGCGGTTCCCGATCAGGGTGAGACCTCGCACACTGGGATCCGTGAAGCTAGAGGGACTCACGAGGACACATATTGGCCAGTCCTGGTTATTGCCGTTATACAGATATTACCTCGTCTCGCATGTCGACGATTTTGATGAAATCAAACTGGGTTTTTAAACTAAATGTGCATGATGGTTACATCCATGCTTTTAAACCCATATGCGATGTAAACGAATTTTCATGATTTTGTGTGAGTCAGGATCACCCGAAGGAGGGGTCGAGTCCTGACTTTACTGTGAAATTTTAATTGAGAAAGAAATGATTTGAAATAATTGCATGTTGAATTTTCTGTGCAAACTCGATTTACATAACATCATAACTTTCATATCATCTGTTTTAAATGTGTGGAGAAAGGGTGGTTTATGCATGGCACCACGTTCATGTAGGTAGTATGGTTACCTACTTGTTCGTAGGATTGCCTTACTGAGCTTGATGTGCTCACCCCTTTCATTTTCTCCCACAGATAATCTCCAGTTGAAGTTGAGGCGACTCAGTACTGCATTTCAGATATCCGCTGCTGCCCATCAACATAAGGTATATACACTTGTACATATTGTATCTACATAAGCATAGCACAGTAACATGTTTGTAAGTAACTTTAGGGGATGTATAATTAATGTAAACAATTATAAATGACTGGAGAAGAAATAAGTTAGATGGTAATTGAATGGTGGGACTGGCATTGACGCACAGCCCAATTTGTTAGAGGAGTGTGGTCACGATCAGAAGACAGGTAAGAATTTAAGTAATAAAAATAACAAAGCGCGAAAAATTAACTCTGATTTTTTGGTAGTTTGGGTCGTGACATATAAAGGTGGTATCAGAGTAACAATTAGTCTGATGTGTGTCAGTGTCAGTAATCAGGAAATTACATCCCCGTGTTACTGTGCCTGGTTAGATACAATAGTGTATATCGAGATGGGTTTTGACTAAGAAATGGTCGAGAATGCAGGAATGCCTAATATGAGTCGCGTTAGATGAGAAAGTGCACGAGGCAGAGGTCGTAGAGGTAGACCTGAGTCTGCTAAGTCGTGCTGAGTTTGACTATGAGAATCAGTATGAAATTGAAATGGAGGCTAATGTTAAGCATGTCCCACTGAGTCCGATAAAGAGATCGGATAGTATTGAGACACGCTTTGCGAGATTGGAGCGGAGTGTGGAGATTATTGTGAGGAGCTAATTGCTCTGATTATGTATGAGATATGAGGGCGCAGCGGAGCATTGGTGGAAACCCGCTCGACCCATCTTAAGTGTTAAACATCCAGAGCTAAGATGAGAAATGTTTATGGATGTATTCCGGTGACAGGATATCCCGGACATGATTTACAGGAAAAATTTCTTACACTGCCCAGGAATACTAAATTGATTATGAGTATGAAACTCAGTTATATTCTTTGGCAGATATTATCTCGACACTATGAACCAGTGACAGTCGAGATGTCTAAAAGTTTATGGAAGGGCTCAGATTTTCAATTAGAGTCCGATTGGCCCGTGAGATATTACTTATACCGAGGCAGTGCGTAGATTTACAGTTGGGTAAATAAGAACATGAATTGCACGCCTCTGAGATTAGGAAAGGTAGTGAGGGCCGAAATAGAGACAGAAAGAGAATTGAAAATGACAGAGATGTTAAAATGGAAAAATGGTAATGGGTAAAAGATTTAATTTGATGAGTTATGGAGTAAGATAATTGGTAAGGCCCCAGTGCATACAATTTTGGCACTCTTGAGGGGTATTGTGATTGGAGGACCCCGACCTGCTACGAAGCAGTGTAGCAGTGTAAGCACTGTGAGCAGTATAGGATGTGTGGTAGATACCACGGAAGGAGGGTTTACACCTACACTGTATTGATGAAAATGGCCGTTAAATGTGGTAAGATGGACCATTGATTTTAATTGCTAAGAGTTGAGCGAGATTGCCCCACAGGAAAGTAAAGAGACAGAGAAAAACTTCATTGGTATAGCTGCAACGAGAAGGGAGGCAATAGCCGAAAAGAAAAGAAAAAAGGAAGTAGGCTGTTGGACGAAGGCGAGAGGATGTCTTGGACCAGGACACTATTGATGTTTCATGGATGTGGTGTAAGATACCACACTTGTTATGAATAATGAAGTACATATGTTCATTGATCCTGGTGCCACACATTTATTCATACCGCCTTCATTCGCATATAAGTGAGTAAAAAGGCATGAATGCCTACATCATTGGGGATAATTCTGATAAATGAGTACCCCAATAGAGGAGGATTAATTAACGGAATATGGATATAGAGATTGTAAGTTGAAAGCAAGGGTGAAAACATCACTGAAAAGTATACGGTAAGTGTTGACAAGTGATAAAAAGGGGTGCGACAGTTGAAATTAAAGGAGTAAAGGATTGTACTCATGGAATGAATAATGACAGTTTCGTTATGATTGATATACGAAAGGAGATAATCTTGGAGATGTGTTTTGATCCTAAATACAAGATGTACTGGAGTAAGAGGCGTATGCAAGGTGAGAACATCCTTACGATATGAAGTCATTAGGATTAAAGCAATTAGTAGCGAATACAAATTGTAACCACATGGACTGGTATATAAAGTAATTGTGGTTAAGTCTGAAGGTTAATAAAGGTATTTCAAAATACCTCCCCGCCTGAAGACTTGACAGCGTCTAAAAGTATATATATATAACCTACAACGTAAAATCGATCGTCGTAATAAATACCTTTAGCATTAGGATACCTTACTAAGACGATAAGAATATTAGAATTCGATAAATCATAAAAGTTAACATAGTAAAAAAATTTAATAAGAGCCGTTAAGATAAGAAAAGGAAATGACGCAGGTTAGTACCTGAAAACGTAAGCGATTTTGAAGGATCTTATACGCTTATGCGTAAATAAGTCAAGGATTGGACCGAATTGTAATCATCATTATCGATGATATGTTGGGTGTAGTTAAAGTCTAGGGTAAATTATAAGCAACAATTGAAAATGACTTTTACAAATGGGTTGTTACGAGTTCTCAAAATGGTCTACTTGGTTGACACGTTTAACTAAGAAAACGTGGTCTTTGAGTGAGACGATAGATGTGACGTGACTTTCGGTATAGTGAAGTATGAACTGACCACCGTGATTAATTTCACCATACCCAATAGCTCAAGAGGTTCTCAGTGAGTATGGATACCTCGAAATAATGAAGGAGCTGTGTATTGATGTATAATGGGAAGATAGTCAATTTTGGAGTCAGACAACTCCTTGATCACCAAATAAACTATCTGACCCATGATTTAAAGTTGGCAACGATAGTATTTGTACCGAGGATATGGTACTATTATGTATACGATGAGGAATTGTGGATATGCACTGATCATAAAGCCCGAGTATCTGCTTTCACAGAAAGAGGCGAATATGAGAATACATATTGGGTTAGAGCTTCTGAGAGATTTTGATTTGTGAAAATTGTACCACCCAGGAAAGGCTAATGTGATGATTGATGCCTTGAGCAGAAAGAGTCTCGGGATGGTACCGCATATGATGGTCAGGGAGTGTGAGCTGCTAGAGGAGTTATGAGCCCCAATATTGATGTGATCCCTTCTGATGATGACAGTGATTGTGTGACAGCTAGCCTGAGACTAGAATCGGATGAGAGTGCTCGGATTTGATAGCTTAGCGTGATGATCGACAGGATGTCGATAGTTTGGGTCAGATTCAGAAGGGTACAGTGATAGAGTTCACAGAGTATGATAATGATTTACAGAGAGGTTCAGAGACAATATAAGTGCTCCCCAGGACCACAATTGATGAGATAATAATAATATTGTCAGAAGCTCACTCTTCAGGATATACAGTGCATACAGAAAGTGACGAATATATATATATATGAAAATCTCTGAAAAGGGTATGGGTGGTCAGATGTGAAAGGAGATATGGTAGAGATTGTGGAAGAAGTGCCTAGTATGTCGGCAGAATAAGGTAGAGTATTAAAAGTCTGCAGAGTTATTGCAGCCTCTACCTATATCGACACGGCATGAAAATAGGAGCAAGTCTCCATGAATGTCGTGATGGGTTACAGAGAACTCAGGTGAATTACGAGGCTATTTGGATAATAGCCGACAGATTGCCTAAGTCTACCCACCTTCTGGTTATGAAATCCCTAAATACTCAGAGTGTATATGAGGATTTATGTGTAAGGAAGATTGTGGAACATTAAGTAGCTTTCCAGTGAGCATGGTATCATATAGGAATTCCCGCTTCACTTCTTACTTAAGGGAATATTTTTTTTTTAGGAAGCTATGGGAACCCGACTGAGTATTAGCACAGCTTTCCGTCCTCAGACAGATGGTCAGTCAGAGAGGACTGTACAAGTTCTGGAGGATCCGATGAAAGCGTGTGCCATTGATTTTATAAGCTCCTGGAATAATCAGTTGATTTCTAATCGAATTAGCCAATAGTGACAGTTGTCACTTGAGTATCAGGATAACAAGAGATGAGGCAGTGTATGGCTGTAGGGGTTGTTCCCTAAATTGGATAAGAAAAAGTGGGTGACAGATAGAATCAATTTTGACTTTGGATAATAAGTCTCTGAGGATGTTTAGTTAAGAGTGAGAGATTAAGAACACCTCAGAGCAGATAGACAAGTATTGGAATTCACCCTTGGTGAATTAGTAGGGTTGAAATGTTTCTTGTCCTAAGAGAATAAGGACATAGCGAACTTTTGGAAGAAGGTAAATTGAGTTGCGCTGGATGGAATATTTTGAGAGATTGGACAAGTGGGAGATAAGACCTGTAGGTTGGTGTTATCACCTGAATTAACAGGCGCACACAATGTGTCTCAGCTTTTGATGATTCGGCAATACTATCCAGATCCAGCATAGGTGATCGAATATGAACTCCGAAAGTTCAGTCTAATGAAAATATAAGAATATTGATAAGTTGATTCGGGCATTAAACAGGAAAGAGAAAGTATTGAGGTTTAAGATGATCTCCTTAATTAAAGTCCTTTGGTAGTGTTACACTCCGAAAAAAGGTCACATGAGAATTAAAGAAGTATGATACAATTGATGTAACCGGAGTAGTTTATGGACTCATATGAATTGGTTCTAATTTGGAGGACCAAATTTCTTAAGTGGGGGAGAGTTGTAAGACCCGAATTTAATTAAAATACGAAAATTAAATAAGAAAAGATGGGGAATGTATGAAGGAAGGTCAGGTTAAAATTGATTTTCGAAACAAGAGCAGGGGTAAAATGGTAAAAATACCAAAACCCGGTATTAAGGCGATAAGAAAGTTTTAATTAAAAATAAGGATGTAAGATATCTTGATCGATAATGAGGAAATTATACAATTTTGGGTCAATTGATCAAGATTCGGAAATTTTAAAAATACCAAAAAATTATCGGAACGATATCTCGAAAAGCGCGAAGGAATAATATCGAAAATTTGGAGAAAAATATATTTAATAAATTAAATTTAAATTAAATAAATTAAATTAAAATAAAAATAATATAAGTGTAGATATTTTGGATTTTTTGGGAGTATTTTAATGAATAGTAAAATAATTAAAATAAATAATAATAATAATAATAAAACAAAAAAAAAATCTGAAACAAAAAAAAAGAAAACTGGAAAGAACGAAAACGCGAAGGAAACGAAAGCCGAACGAAGAAGCAGGGCCGAGCCCCTGCCGGCGGAACGACGGCCGACGGGGCCGGCGAAGGCAAGCCAGACGAGGCCCGACCCATCACCGGCCCCATGGAGGCCCGAACGGCGGCCACCGGTGAGAGAAACGGAGAAAACCGAAACCGAGAGGGGGAGAGAGAATCGTCGGCGATCGGTGCGATTCAGGCCCGATCGACCCCAGCCGAAGCTTCCCCAGGCAACGGTGAGCAGATTGGTGGTGGTGGCAGCCACTGAAACCGGTGAACGGCGCCGGAAATGGCGGAAGAAGAAAATGGGTCCGACGACCGAAAGGAGAACGGCCGTACCGGTGACTTTCCGACGGCCTTGGGCGAAGCCGAGGCCAGATTCGAGCTGCGGACGACCCAACGGAGCTGTTGACGGTGGAAGCCGACAGAGAACCGACCGGCAAGGTGGTGAACCGGCGGTGAACCGGCCGAACCGGAGAGAACCGGCGGTCTGAACCGGTCCGAACCGGACTGAACCGGTTCAGCCAAAAAGAGGGGAAAAAGGAGAAAAAAGGGAAAAAGAAAAAGAAAAAAAATTAGGAAAAATTCTAGCGATGCAATCGAGCTTCGGGTAAGTCGATAAGCGGTCAAATTGATCGATTTAAATTTTAGAATATTTTATTTAATTAATTTTCGACTGAAAATTTACCCGAAAAATTATGAAATTAAGTAGCTCGACAATTGGCATCCAACGAGAGCTCGAGATAGCCTCGATTTGCGGACTAGCATGGAATCTCGGGTAAGTAACCCTTATTTACGACAATTACCTCCTTATGCGTGATATTGATTTGATTTCCGCATAAATTGAATTAAATTATGAAAATTTAGATAAATTGTCGTAAATAATCGATTTAGTTATTCAAGAATTAGAACGAGGCCCAATAAATTATTAGTGGGCCCAATGAGCCCAATAGGCCTCAATAAAGCGAAAATTAAGTGGAAAACGGGCTTAAGGCCGATTAAGGCCCATTAAGGTGCAATCGGGCCCAATAGGGGTAAACGGGCCCAATGATTTAAATTAAGCCCAGAAAATAGGAAATACAATTAAATTGTATAATATCTGACCTGAGGAATATTGATACGCAGTTCCGGGCATTTGATTGGGAGCATAACGGACTGCGCGACGTGACAACAGTGAAAAAGAAAAGGTCAAACTCGACAGGAAAATAAGGTAAGGGAATTTTACGGGCTACTAGAGGTAGCTTTACGCAATTTTGAATTCATATACAGTCTTTTAAAAATGTTCTGGAGGGTCTAGAGGTCGAAGAATAATTTTAGTGCCCCGTATGGGCAAAATTACCGAAATACCCTTGTTAAGGGTAGAATTTACAAATTTAGGAAAAATTGGGAAGAGCAAGGACAAGAGGTTCCTGCTTGTTCTGGAGGTATTTTAACACATGCATGAGTAGGCTGGCTCACTTTTAAAGAAAAATGCATAGCATTGCATACCTTAAACGATGTAATTTCTGTGAAAACTATTTGGAGATAACCGAGCCGCCTACGTGTTTTTATTTACATGTGACGTGCTAGAGCTCAGCTCGCACGATGTTTGATTTGTGTTATGCATGCATTAGTGCTGGAGCGAGAGCTCGCACTAGAGTTTTACATGCATAGGTGCTAGAGTCTAACTCGCACCAGATTTTACATGATTTTCGTGACACGGTGCTAGAGTCTAACTCGCACCAGATTTTTATAAGATTTTCATGTGATTTATATATAGAGTGCTAGAGCCTAGCTCGCACTAGTTTTATTGGATTTGTGGAGTAGCGCTGTCTGCCCTTGGAGTCAGCCAAAAGGCCCAACAGGCTCAAAAGACCTCTTAAGTAGGGTGAGAGTGAGGGATGAGGTTGGAGGCCTTGTGGGGATGTAAAGCAGGCTCTGCTGATTTTACTTGATTTAATGAGAGTGCTGAGCATCGCTCGCACTGATTTTATGAGAACATGTTATGAGCCGTGCTTGGAGCATCGGGTAGACTGTGTGTCACCGATTTAATAGGCTCGCACATGCGTTTTGAGACATGGCATGAGTATTGAGAAACAAAACCTCTCTGTGGGAAGCAGGCCATTTGGGCTGGAGTACCTAGAGTGATATGGGTCCATGGAGTACGATGTACCGTGCAAGTAGCATGGAGTACAATGTACCGTGGGGTATCTTCGGATACGGTATCTTTGTGATACGGGTATCTTCGGATACGGTATCTTTTTGATACGGGGTATCTTCGGATACGGTATCTTTGTGATACGGGGTATCTTCGGATACGGCATCTTCGGATGTGTGAGATCGGATAAGACTGACGGGTTGGATTGACCCACCTCCCGGGCGGTTCCCGATCAGGGTGAGACCTCGCACACTGGGATCCGTGAAGCTAGAGGGACTCACGAGGACACATATTGGCCAGTCCTGGTTATTGCCGTTATACAGATATTGCCTCATCTCGCATGTCGACGATTTTGATGAAATCAAACTGGGTTTTTAAACTAAATGTGCATGATGGTTACTTCCATGCTTTTAAACCCATATGTGATGTAAATGAATTTTCATGATTTTGTGTGAGTCAGGATCACCCGAAGGAGGGGTCGAGTCCTGACTTTACTGTGAAATTTTAATTGAGAAAGAAATGATTTGAAATAACTGCATGTTGAATTTTCTGTGCAAACTCGATTTACATAACATCATAACTTTCATATCATCTGTTTTAAATGTGTGGAGAAAGGGTGGTTTATGCATGGCACCACGTTCATGTAGGTAGTATGGTTACCTACTTGTTCGTAGGATTGCCTTACTGAGCTTGATGTGCTCACCCCTTTCATTTTCTCCCACAGATAATCTCCAGTTGAAGTTGAGGAGACTCAGTACTGCATTCCGGATATCCGCTGCTGCCCATCAACATAAGGTATATACACTTGTACATATTGTATCTACATAAGCATAGCACAGTAACATGTTTGTAAGTAACTTTAGGGGATGTATAATTAATGTAAACAATTATAAATGACTGGAGAAGAAATAAGTTAGATGGTAATTGAATGGTGGGACTGGCATTGTGTCACGACCCAAACTACCCAAAATTCAGAGTTAATTTTTCGCATTTTATTATTTTCTTACTTAAATTTCTTACCTGTCCTCGAATCGTGACCACACTCCACTAATAATTGGGCTGTGCGTCAATGCCAGTCCCATCATTCAATTACCATCTAACTTATTTCTTCTCCAGTCATTTATAATTGTTTACAATACTTATACATCCTCTAAGGTTACTTACAAACATGTTACTGTGCTATACTTATGTAGATACAATATGTACAAGTGTATATACCTTATGTTGATGGGCAGCAGCGGATATCCAGAATGCAGTACTGAGTCGCCTCAACTTCAACTGGAGATTATCTGTGGGAGAAAATGAAAGGGGTGAGCACATCAAGCTCAGTAAGGCAATCCTACGAACAAGTAGGTAACCATACTACCTACATGAACGTAGTGCCATGCATAAACCACCCTTTCTCCACACATTTTAAAACATATGATATGAGTTATGATGTTATGTAAAACACATTTGCACTGAAAATTCAACATACAAGTATATTCAAAATCATATATTTCTCATTAAAAAATTTCACAGTAAAGTTAGGATTCGACCCCTTCTTCGGGTGATCCTGACTCTCACAAAATCATGAAAATCGATTTACATCACACATGGGTTTAAAAAGCATGGAAATAACCATCATGCACATTTAATTAAAAACCCAGTTTAAATCATCGAAATCGTCGACATGCGAGACGAGGCAATATCTGTATAACGGCAATAACCAGGACTATGGCCATATGTGTCCTCGGGAGTTCCTCAGCTACACGGATCCTAGTGTGCGGGTTCTCACCATGATCGGGAACCTCCCGGAAGGTGGGTCAATCCATCCCGTCAGTCTTATCCGATCCCAGGCATCCGAAGATACTGCATCCGGAGATGCCGTATCCGAAGATACCACACGGTACATCGTACTCCATGCTACTTGCACGGTACATCGTACTCCATGCTACTTGCACGGTACATCGTACTCCGTGAACCCATATAATTTCTCTATACTCATGCCATGTCTCAAAATGCACGTGCGGGTCTATTTAATCGGTGACACACAGTCTACCTGATACTCCAAGCACGGCTCATCGCATGTTCTCATAAAATCAGTACGAGCGATTTTATTGTGACGGCCAACCCCTGCCTGGCCAACCCCTACCCGGCCAACCCCTGCCAACGGCCATGGCAACCCTTCTTGGGCCTATTGACAACGTTGGTGGTCAACAACGGGTGGTCCAACAACGGGTGGTGCAACAACGTCAACAAGTCCAACGTATTGTCCGCTGATGCTCAGCACTCTCATCAATCAAGTAAAACTGGCAGAGCCCGCTTTACATCCCCACAAGGCCGCCAACCTCATCCCTCACTCTCACCCCACCTAAGAGGTCTTTTGAGCCTGTTGGGCCTTTTGGCTGACTCCAAGGGCAGACAGCGCTACTCCACAAATTCAGTAAATCTAGTGCGAGCTAAGCTCAACACTTTGTATATAAATCACATGAAAATCTTATAAAATCTGGTGCGAGTTAGACTCTAGCACCGTGTCACGAAAAAGCATGTGAAATCTGGTGCGAGTTATACTCTAGCACCTATGCATGTAAAACTCTAGTGCGAGCTCTCGCTCCAGCACCAATGCATGCATCACACAAATCAAACATCGTGCGAGCTGAGCTCTAGCACGTCACATGTAAATAAAAACACGTAGGCGGCTCGGTTATTGGCGACTTTAATTAGAAATCAACTGATCATTTCCAGGAGCTTATAAAATCAATGGCACACGCTTTCATCGGATCCTCCAGAACCTGTACAGTCCTCTCTGACTGACCATCTGTCTGAGGACAAAAAGCTGTGCTAATACTCAGTCGGGTTCCCATAGCTTTCTAAAATATCCTCAGAGGTGGGAAGTGAAGCGGGAATCCTTATATAATACAATGCTCACTGGAACGCTACATAATGTTCCACAATCTTCCTTACACCTGAATCCTCATACACACTTTGAGTATTTAGGGATTTCATAACCAGAAGGTGGGTAGACTTAATCAATTTGGCGACTATCATCCAAATAGCCTGGTTATTCACCTGGGTCCTCTGTAACCCATCATAAAATTCATGGAGACTTGCTCTCATTTTTCGTGCCGTGTCGATATAGGTAGATGCTGCAATAACTCTGCAGACTTTTAATACTCTACCTTATTCTGCTGACATACTAGGCACTTTTTCACAACCTCTACAATATCTCTTTTCACATCTGACCACCCATACCCTTTTCGAGATTTCGATATATTCTTTACTTCCGTATGCACTGTATATCCCGAAGAGTGAGCTTCTGACAATATTAGTATCTCATCAACTGTGGTCCTGGGGAGCACTTATACTGTCTCTGAACCTCTCTGTAAATCATCAACACTTGCTGTGAACTCTATCACTGTACCCTTCTGAATCTGACCCAAACTATCGGCATCATGTCGATCATCACGCTAAGCCTGGCAAATCTGGGCACTCTCATCCGGTTCTAATCATCAGGCTAGCTGTCACACAATCACTGTCATCACCAGAAGGGATCACATCAATACTGAGGCTCACAACTGCTCTAGCAGCTCACGCTCCCTGACCATCATATGTGGTACCATCCCGAGGCTCTTTCTGCTCAAGGCATCAGTCATCACATTAGCCTTTCCTGGGTGGTACAATTTTCACAAATCAAAATCTCTCAGAAGCTCTAACCCACTATGTATTCTCATATTCGCCTCTTTCTGTGAAAACAGATACTCGGGCTTTATGATCAGTGCATATCCATAATTTCTCACCCTGTACCTAATAGTACCATATCCTTGGTACAAATACTGTTGCCAACTTAAATCATGGGTCAGATAGTTTATTTCATGATCAAGGAGTTGTCCGACTCCATACTTGACTATCTTCCCATTATACATCAATACACAGCTCCATCATAATTTTGAGGTATCCATACTCACTGAAAACCTCTTGAGCTGTTGGGTATGGTGAAATTAATCACGGTGGTCAATTCATACTTCATTACACCAAAATTCATGTCACATCTATCATTCCGTTCCAATATCACGTTTTATAGTTAAACGTGTCAACAAGGTATATCCTTTTAGAACTCGCGGCAACCATCTGTAAAAGCAATTTCCCATTATTGCTTATAAATCGCCCTAGACTTTAACTACACCCAACATATCATCAATAACGATGATTACAATTAGGCACAATCCTTAACTTATTTACGCACAAGCGTATAAGATCCTTCTCAACCGCTTACATTTTCAGGTACTAACCTGCGCCATTTTCTTTTCTTATCTTAACGGTTCTTATTAAATTTTACTATGTTAACTTTTATGATTTGTCGGATTTTAATATTCTTATCATCTTAGTAAAGGTATCCTAATGCTAAAGGTATTTATTACGACGATCGATTTCACGTTATCGGTTATACATATATACTTTTAGACGCTGTCAAGTCTTCAGGTGGGGAGGTATTTTGAAATACCTTTATTAACCTTCAGACTTAACCACAACTACGTTATATCTCAGTCTACGTGGTCACAATTTATATTCACTACTAATTGCTTTAATCCTAATGATTCCATATCGTAAGGATGTTCTTACCTAGCACATATCTCTTACTCCAATACATCTTGTATTCAGAATCTATCTTATCTTAAAGATTATCTCCTTCGTATGTCAATTATAACGAAACTCTTATCATTATTCATTTCGTGAGTACAATCCTTTACTCCTTTAATTTCAACTGTTGCATCCCTTTTTATCACCTGTCAACACTTACAGTATACTTTTCAGGGATGTTTTCACCCATGTTTTCAACTTAAAACCTCTATATCCATATTCCGTTACTTAATCCTCCTTTATTGGGGTACTCATTTATCTGTATTTGCCCATTGATGTAGGCATTCATGCCTTTTACTCACTTATATGCGAATGAAGGCGGTATGAATAAATGTGTGGCACCAGGATTAATGAACATATGTACTTCATTATTCATAACAAGTGTGGTATCTTACACCACATCCATGAAACATCGATAGTGTCCTGGTCTAAGACATTCTCTCACCTTCGTCCAACAACCTACTTCCTTTTTTCTTTTCGGCTATTGCCTCCCTTTTTGTTGCAGCTATACCAACGAAGTTTTTCTGTCTCTTTACTTTTCTGTGGGGCGATCTTGCCCAACTCTATGCAATCAAAATCAATGGTCCGTCTTACCACACTTAAAGGTCATTTTCATTAATACAGTGTTGGTATAGACCCTCCTTCCGTGGTATCCACCACACATCCCACACTGCTTACAGTGATCACACTGCTACTCTACTTCGTAGCAGGTCGGGGTCCTCCAATCACAATGCCCCTCAAGAGTGCCAAAATTGGATGCACTGGGGTCTTACCAATTATCTTACTCCATAACTCATCAAATCTAATCTTTAACCAATTACCATTTTCTCATTTTTAACATCTTTGTCATTTCTCGATTCTCTTTCTGTCTCTATTTCGGCCCTCACTACCTTTCTCAATCTCAGAGGCGTGCAATTCATGTTCTTATTTACCCAACTGTAAATCTGCGCACTGCCTCGGTATAGGTAATATCTCACGGGCCAATCAGACTCTAACTGAAAAGTCGAGCCATTTCGTGGACTTTTAGACATCTCGACTATCACTGTTTATAGTGTCGAGGTAATATCTGTCCAAGAATACAATCGAGTTTCCATACTCGTCAATAAATCAAATCCACTGGGTTAGAGTAAGGACTTTTATCCATAATTTCCTTTAAATCATGTCCGGGATATCCTGTCACCGGAATACATCCCATAAAATTTCTCATCTTAGCTATGGATGTTCAACACTTAAGATGGGTCGAGCGGGTTTCCACCAATGCTCCGCTGCGCCCTCTGATCTTATGTATACTCTGAGCAATTCGCTCCTCAAAATAATCTCCACACTCCGCTCCAATCTCGCGAAGCATCTCTCAATACTGTCCGATCTCTCTGTCGGACTCTGTGAGGCATTCTCAACATTCGCCTCTATTCCAATTTCATCATGGTTCTCACAGGTCAACTCAGCATGACTTAGCAGACTCAGGTCTACCTCTACGACCTCTGCCTCGTGCACTATCTCATCTAACGCGACTCATATTAGTCATTCCTGCATTCTCAACCATTTCTTAGTCAAAGCCCATCTCGATATACACTATTGTATCTAACCAAGCCAGTCCCATCATTCAATTACCATCTAACTTATTTCTTCTCCAGTCATTTATAATTGTTTACATTACTTATACATCCCCTAAGGTTACTTACAAACATGTTACTGTGCTATACTTATGTAGATACAATATGTACAAGTGTATATACCTTATGTTGATGGGCAGCAGCGGATATCCAGAATGCAGTACTGAGTCACCTCAACTTCAACTGGAGATTATCTGTAGGAGAAAATGAAAGGGGTGAGCACATCAAGCTCAGTAAGGCAATCCTACGAACAAGTAGGTAACCATACTACCTACATGAACGTAGTGCCATGCATAAACCACCCTTTCTCCACACATTTTAAAACATATGATATGAGTTATGATGTTATGTAAAACACATTTGCACGAAAAATTCAACATGCAATTATATTCAAAATCATATATTTCTCATTAAAAAATTTCACAGTAAAGTTAGGATTCGACCCCTCCTTCGGGTGATCCTGACTCTCACAAAATCATGAAAATCGATTTACATCACACATGGGTTTAAAAAGCATGGAAATAACCATCATGCACATTTAATTAAAAACCCAGTTTAAATCATCGAAATCGTCGACATGCGAGACGAGGCAATATCTATATAACGGCAATAACCAGGACTATGGCCATATGTGTCCTCGGGAGTTCCTCAGCTACACGGATCCTAGTGTGCGGGTTCTCACCATGATCGGGAACCGCCCGGAAGGTGGGTCAATCCATCCCTTCAATCTTATCTGATCTCAGGCATCCGAAGATGCTGCATCCGGAGATGCCGTATCCGAAGATACCACACGGTACATCGTACTCCATGCTACTTGCACAGTACATCGTACTCCGTGAACCCATATAATATCTCTATACTCATGCCATGTCTCAAAATGCACGTGCGGGTCTATTTAATCGGTGACACACAGTCTACCCGATACTCCAAGCACGGCTCATCGCATGTTCTCATAAAATCAGTGCGAGCGATTTTATTGTGACGGCCAACCCCTGTCCGGCCAACCCCTGCCAACGGCCATGGCAACCCTTCTTGGGCCCATCGACAACGTTGGTGGTCAACAACGGGTGGTCCAACAACGGGTGGTGCAACAACGTAAACAAGTCCAACGTATTGTCCGCTGATGCTCAGCACTCTCATCAATCAAGTAAAACTGGCAGAGCCCGCTTTACATCCCCACAAGGCCGCCAACCTCATCCCTCACTCTCACCCCACCTAAGAGGTCTTTTGAGCCTGTTGGGCCTTTTGGCTGACTCCAAGGGCAGACAGCGCTACTCCACAAATTCAATAAATCTAGTGCGAGCTAAGCTCAACACTTTGTATATAAATCACATGAAAATCTTATAAAATCTGGTGCGAGTTAGACTCTAGCACCGTGTCACGAAAAAGCATGTGAAATCTGGTGCGAGTTATACTCTAGCACCTATGCATGTAAAACTCTAGTGCGAGCTCTCGCTCCAGCACCAATGCATGCATCACACAAATCAAACATCGTGCGAGCTGAGCTCTAGCACGTCACATGTAAATAAAAACACGTAGGCGGCTCGGTTATCTCCAAATAGTTTTCACAGAAATTACATCGTTTAAGGTATGCAATGCTATGCATTTTTCTTTAAAAGTGAGCCAGCCTACTCATGCATGCGTTAAAATACCTCCAGAATGAGCAGGAACCTTTTGTTCTTGCTCCTCCCAATTTTTTCTAAAGTTGGAAACATTTACCCTTAACAAGGGTATTTCGGTAATTTTGCCCATACGGGGCATTAAAATTATTCTTCGACCTCTAGACCCTCCAGAACATTTTTAAGGACTGCATATGAATTTAAAATTGCGTAAAGTTTACCTCTAGCAGTCCGTAGAATTCCCTTACCTTATTTTCCTGTCGAGTCTGACCTTTTCCATTGATGTCACGTCGCGCAGTCCAATATGCTCCCAATCAAATGCCCGGAACTGCGTATCAATATTTCTCAGGTCAGATAACATATAATTTAATTGTATTTAATCTTTTCTGGGCTTAATTTAAATCGTTGGGCTCATTTACCCCTATTGGACCCGATTGCACCTTAATGGGCCTTAATCGGCCTTAAGCCCGTTTTCCACTTAATTTTCACTTTATCGAGGCCTATTGGGCTCATTGGGCCCACTAATAATTTATTGGGCCTCGTTCTAATTCTTGAATAACTAAATCGATTATTTACGACAATTTATCTAAATTTCCATAATTTAATTCAATTTATGCAGAAATCAAATCAATATCACGCATAACGAGGTAATTATCGTAAATAAGGTTACTTACCCGAGATTCCATACTAGTCTGCAAATCGAGGCTATCTCGAGCTCTCGTTGGATGCCAATTGTCGAGCTACATAATTTCATAATTTTTCCGGGTAAGTTTTCAGCCTAAAATTAATTAAATTAAATACTCCGAAATTTAAATCGGGTCAATTTCGGCCACTACTGACTTACCCGAAGCTCGATTGCATCACAGGAATTTTCTCCAATTTTTCCTCTTTTTCTTTTTCCCTTTTTCTTCCTTTTTTTCTCCTCTTTTTGGCTGAACCGGTTCAGTCCGGTTCGGACCGGTTCAGACCGTCGATTCTCTCCGGTTCGACCGGTTCACCACCTTGCAGGCCGGTTCTCCATCGGCTTCCACTGCCAGCAGCTCCGTGAGGCTGTCCGCAGCTCGAATCTGCCCTCGGTTTGGGTCAAGCTCGCCGGAACGCCGTCGGTCCGGCTCTTCTCCCTCGGCCGTCGGACCCATTTTCCTCCTCTTGGCCGTCGCCGGCGATTCTCGCCGTTTCGTCGGCTGCCAATGGGCTCAAAAGAACCGCCTCGGTCCGGTGATCATTTGGCTAGGTCGAATCCGAGCTATGGCGCCGCCGTTCGCTGGAACCAACGCAATTTCCCCCTCGACTTTCCGCCCGTCGATTCTTCGGAAATCGTGGCCGTCGGCGCGCGTCACTGGTGCTGTTGGAACCGCCGGGCTTCGCTCTAGCTTCTCCGACCGTCAGCTGGGACCAACGACCGCCGATGGCTCGTCGGGCTTCCTCGGGTTCTCGGCTCCGTTTTCCTTTCCGTTTCGTTTCTCTCTCCCCGACCCGTTTCTCTCCTTTTTTTTTTCAGATTCCTTTCTTTTTTTATTTTTTTTTATTTTATCAATTATTATTATTATTTATTTTAATTATTTTACTATTCATTAAAATACTCCAAAAAAAATCCAAAATATCTACACTTATATTATTTTTATTTTAATTTAATTTATTTAATTTAAATTTAATTTATTAAATATATTTTTCTCTAAATTTTCGATATTATTCCTTCGCGCTTTTCGAGATATCGTTTCGGTAATTTTTTGATATTTTTAAAATTTTCGAATCTTGATCAATTGACCCAAATTGTATAATTTCCTCATTATCGATCAAGATATCTTACATCCTTATTTTTAATTAAAATTTTCTTATCGCCTTAATACCGAGTTTTGGTATTTTTACCATTTTACCCCTACTCTTGTTTCAAAAATCAATCTAACCTGACCTTCCTTCATACATCCTCCATCTTTTCTTATTTAATTTTCGTATTTTAATTAAATTCGGGTCTTACACATTGACGCACAGCCCAATTTGTTAGAGGAGTGTGGTCACGATCAAAAGACAGGTAAGAATTTAAGTAATAAAAATAACAAAGCGCGAAAAATTAACTTTGATTTTTTGGTAGTTTGGGTCGTGACATATAAAGGTGGTATCAGAGCAACAATTGGTCTGATGTGTGTCAGTTTCAGTAATCAGGAAATTACATCCCCGTGTTACTGTGCTTGGTTAGATACAATAGTGTATATCGAGATGGGTTTTGACTAAGAAATGGTCGAGAATGCAGGAATGCCTAATATGAGTCGCGTTAGATGAGAAAGTGCACGAGGCAGAGGTCGTAGAGGTAGATCTGAGTCTGCTAAGTCGTGCTGAGTTTGACTATGAGAATCAGTATGAAATTGAAATGGAGGCTAATGTTAAGCATGTCCCACTGAGTCCGATAAAGAGATCGGATAGTATTGAGACAAGCTTCGCGAGATTGGAGCGGAGTGTGGAGATTATTGTGAGGAGCTAATTGCTCTGATTATGTATGAGATATGAGGGCGTAGCGGAGCATTGGTGGAAACCCGCTCGACCCATCTTAAGTGTTAAACATCCAGAGCTAAGATGAGAAATGTTTATGGATGTATTCCGGTGACAGGATATCCCGGACATGATTTAAAGGAAAAATTTCTTACACTGCCCAGGAATACTAAATTGATTATGAGTATGAAACTCAGTTATATTCTTTGGCAGATATTATCTCGACACTATGAACCAGTGACAGTCGAGATGTCTAAAAGTTTATGGAAGGGCTCAGATTTTCAATTAGAGTCCGATTGGCCCGTGAGATATTACTTATACCGAGGCAGTGCTCAGATTTACAGTTGGGTAAATAAGAACATGAATTGCACGCCTCTGAGATTAGGAAAGGTAGTGAGGGCCGAAATAGAGACAGAAAGAGAATTGAAAATGACAGAGATGTTAAAATGGAAAAATGGTAATGGGTAAAACATTTAATTTGATGAGTTATGGAGTAAGATAATTGGTAAGGCCCCAGTGCATACAATTTTGGCACTCTTGAGGGGTATTGTGATTGGAGGACCCCGACCTGTTACGAAGCAGTGTAGCAGTGTAAGCACTGTGAGCAGTATAGGATGTGTGGTAGATACCACGGAAGGAGGGTTTACACCTAAACTGTATTGATGAAAATGGCCGTTAAATGTGGTAAGACGGACCATTGATTTTAATTGCTCAGAGTTGAGCGAGATTGCCCCACAGGAAAGTAAAGCGACAGAGAAAAACTTCATTGGTATAGTTGCAACGAGAAGGGAGGCAATAGCCGAAAAGAAAAGAAAAAAGGAAGTAGGCTGTTGGACGAAGGCGAGAGGATGTCTTGGACCAGGACACTATTGATGTTTCATGGATGTGGTGTAAGATACCACACTTGTTATGAATAATGAAGTACATATGTTCATTGATCCTGGTGCCACACATTTATTCATACCGCCTTCATTCGCATATAAGTGAGTAAAAAGGCATGAATGCCTACATCATTGGGGACAATTCTGATAAATGAGTACCCCAATAGAGGAGGATTAATTAACGGAATATGGATATAGAGATTGTAAGTTGAAAGCAAGGGTGAAAACATTACTGAAAAGTATACGGTAAGTGTTGACAAGTGATAAAAAGGGGTGCGACAGTTGAAATTAAAGGAGTAAAGGATTGTACTCACGGAATGAATAATGATAGTTTCGTTATGATTGATATACGAAAGGAGATAATCTTGGAGATGTGTTTTGATCCTAAATACAAGATGTACTGGAGTAAGAGGCGTATGCAAGGTGAGAACATCCTTACGATATGAAGTCATTAGGATTAAAGCAATTAGTAGCGAATACAAATTGTAACCACATGGACTGGTATATAAAGTAATTGTGGTTAAGTCTGAAGGTTAATAAAGGTATTTCAAAATACCTCCCCGCCTGAAGACTTGACAGCGTCTAAAAGTATATATATATAACCTACAACGTAAAATCGATCGTCGTAATAAATACCTTTAGCATTAGGATACCTTACTAAGACGATAAGAATATTAGAATTCGACAAATCATAAAAGTTAACATCGTAAAAAAATTTAATAAGAGCCGTTAAGATAAGAAAAGGAAATGACGCAGGTTAGTACCTGAAAACGTAAGCGATTTTGAAGGATCTTGTACGCTTATGCGTAAATAAGTCAAGGATTGGACCGAATTGTAATCATCATTATCGATGATATGTTGGGTGTAGTTAAAGTCTAGGGTAAATTATAAGCAACAATTGAAATGACTTTTACAAATGGGTTGTTGCGAGTTCTCAAAATGGTCTACTTGGTTGACACGTTTAACTAAGAAAACGTGGTCTTTGAGTGAGATGATAGATGTGACGTGAATTTCGGTATAGTGAAGTATGAACTGACCACCGTGATTAATTTCACCATACCCAATAGCTCAAGAGGTTCTCAGTGAGTATGGATACCTCGAAATAATGAAGGAGCTGTGTATTGATGTATAATGGGAAGATAGTCAATTTTGGAGTCAGACAACTCCGTGATCACCAAATAAACTATCTGACCCATGATTTAAAGTTGGCAACGGTAGTATTTGTACCGAGGATATGGTACTATTATGTATACGATGAGGAATTGTGGATATGCACTGATCATAAAGCCCGAGTATCTGTTTTCACAGAAAGAGGCGAATATGAGAATACATATTGGGTTAGAGCTTTTGAGAGATTTTGATTTGTGAAAATTATACCACCCAGGAAAGGCTAATGTGATGATTGATGCCTTGAGCAGAAAGAGTCTCGGGATGGTACCGCATATGATGGTCAGGGAGTGTGAGCTGCTAGAGCAGTTATGAGCCCCAATATTGATGTGATCCCTTCTGATGATGACAGTGATTGTGTGACAGCTAGCCTGAGACTAGAACCGGATGAGAGTGCTCGGATTTGACAAGCTTAGCGTGCTGATTGACAGGATGTCGATAGTTTGGGTCAGATTCAGAAGGGTACAGTGATAGAGTTCACAGAGTATGATAATGATTTACAGAGAGGTTCAGAGACAATATAAGTGCTCCCCAGGACCACAGTTGATGAGATAATAATAATATTGTCAGAAGCTCACTCTTCGGGATATACAGTGCATACAGAAAGTGACGAATATATATATATGAAAATCTCTGAAAAGGGTATGGGTGGTCAGATGTGAAAGGAGATATGGTAGAGATTGTGGAAGAAGTGCCTAGTATGTCGGCAGAATAAGGTAGAGTATTAAAAGTCTGCAGAGTTATTGCAGCCTCTACCTATATCGACACGGCATGAAAATAGGAGCAAGTCTCCATGAATGTCGTGATGGGTTACAGAGAACTCAGGTGAATTACGAGGCTATTTGGATAATAGCCGACAGATTGCCTAAGTCTACCCACCTTCTGGTTATGAAATCCCTAAATACTCAGAGTGTATATGAGGATTTATGTGTAAGGAAGATTGTGGAACATTAAGTAGCTTTCCAATGAGCATGGTATCATATAGGGATTCCCGCTTCACTTCTTACTTAAGGGAATATTTTTTTTTTTATGAAGCTATGGGAACCCGACTGAGTATTAGCACAGCTTTCCGTCCTCAGACAGATGGTCAGTCAGAGAGGACTGTACAAGTTCTGGAGGATCCGATGAAAGCGTGTGCCATTGATTTTATAAGCTCCTGGAATAATCAGTTGATTTCTAATCGAATTAGCCAATAGTGACAGTTGTCACTTGAGTATCGAGATAACAAGAGATGAGGCAGTGTATGGCTGTAGGGGTTGTTCCCTAAATTGGATAAGAAAAAGTGGGTGACAGATAGAATCAATTTTGACTTTGGATAATAAGTCTCTGAGGATGTTTAGTTAAGAGTGAGAGATTAAGAACACCTCAGAGCAGATAGACAAGTATTGGAATTCACCCTTGGTGAATTAGTAGGGTTGAAATGTTTCTTGTCCTAAGAGAATAAGGACATAGCGAACTTTTGGAAGAAGGTAAATTGAGTTGCGCTGGATGGAATATTTTGAGAGATTGGACAAGTGGGAGATAAGACCTGTAGGTTGGTGTTATCACCTGAATTAACAGGCGCCCACAATGTGTCTCAGCTTTTGATGCTTCGGCAATACTATCCAGATCCAGCATAGGTGATCGAATATGAACTCCGAAAGTTCAGTTTAATGAAAATATAAGAATATTGATAAGTTGATTCGGGCATTAAACATGAAAGAGAAAGTATTGAGGTTTAAGATGATCTCCCTAATTAAAGTCCTTTGGTAGTGTTACACTCCGGAAAAAGGTCACATGAGAATTAAAGAAGTATGATACAATTGATGTAACCGGAGTAGTTTATGGACTCATATGAATTGGTTCTAATTTGGAGGACCAAATTTCTTAAGTGGGGGAGAGTTGTAAGACCCGAATTTAATTAAAATACGAAAATTAAATAAGAAAAGATGGGGGATGTATGAAGGAAGGTCAGGTTAAAATTGATTTTCGAAACAAGAGCAGGGGTAAAATGGTAAAAATACCAAAATCCGGTATTAAGGCGATAAGAAAATTTTAATTAAAAATAAAGATGTAAGATATCTTGATCGATAATGAGGAAATTATACAATTTTGGGTCAATTGATCAAGATTCGGAAATTTTAAAAATACCAAAAAATTATCGAAACGATATCTCGAAAAGCGCGAAGGAATAATATCGAAAATTTGGAGAAAAATATATTTAATAAATTAAATTTAAATTAAATAAATTAAATTAAAATAAAAATAATATAAGTGTAGATATTTTGGATTTTTTGGGAGTATTTTAATGAATAGTAAAATAATTAAAATAAATAATAATAATAATAATAATAAAAATAATGAAAAAAAAAAGGAAAACTGGAAAGAACGAAAACGCGAAGGAAACGAAAGCCGAACGACGAAGCAGGGCCGAGCCCCTGCCGGCGGAACGACGGCCGACGGAGGCAGGCGAAGGCAAGCCAGACGAGGCCCGACCCATCACCGGCCCCATGGAGGCCCGAACGGCGGCCACCGGTGAGAGAAACGGAGAAAATCGAAATCGAGAGGGGGAGAGAGAATCACCGACGATCGGCGCGATTCAGGCCCGATCGACCCCAGCCGAAGCTTCCCCAGGCGACGGTGAGCAGATTGGTGGTGGTGGCAGCCACTGAAACCGGCGGACGGCGTCGATAACGGCGGAAGAAGAAAATGGGTCCGACGACCGAAAGGAGAACGGCCGGACCGGTGACTTTCCGACGGCCTTGGGCGAAGCCGAGGCCAGATTCGAGCTGCGGAAGACCCAACGGAGCTGTTGGCGGTGGAAACCGACAGAGAATCGGCCGGCAAGGTGGTGAACCGGCGGTGAACCGGAGAGAACCGGCGGTCTGAACCGGTCCGAACCGGACTGAACCGGTTCAGCCAAAAAGAGGGGAAAAAGGAGAAAAAAGGGAAAAAGAAAAAGAAAAAAAATTGGGAAAAATTCTAGCGATGCAATCGAGCTTCGGGTAAGTCGATAAGCCGTCAAATTGACCGATTTAAATTTTGGAATATTTATTTAATTAATTTTCGACTGGAAATTTACCCGAAAAATTATGAAATTATGTAGCTCGACAATTGGCATCCAACGAGAGCTCGAGATAGCCTCGATTTGCAGACTAGCATGGAATCTCGGGTAAGTAACCCTTATTTACGACAATTACCTCGTTATGAATGATATTGATTTGATTTCCGCATAAATTGAATTAAATTATGGAAATTTAGATAAATTGTCGTAAATAATCGATTTAGTTATTCAAGAATTAGAACGAGGCCCAATAAATTATCAGTGGGCCCAATGAGCCCAATAGGCCTTGATAAAGCGAAAATTAAGTGGAAAACGGGCTTAAGGCCGATTAAGGCCCATTAAGGTGCAATCGGGCCCAATAGGGGTAAACGGGCCCAATGATTTAAATTAAGCCCAAAAAAATAGGAAATACAATTAAATTATATAATATCTGACCTGAGGAATATTGATACGCAGTTCCTGGCATTTGATTGGGAGCATAACGGACTGCACGACGTGACAACAGTGGAAAAGAAAAGGTCAGACTCGACAGGAAAATAAGGTAAGGGAATTTTACGGGCTACTAGAGGTAGCTTTACGCAATTTTGAATTCATATATAGTCTTTTAAAAATGTTCTGGAGGGTTTAGAGGTCGAAGAATAATTTTAGTGCCCCGTATGGGTAAAATTACCGAAATACCCTTGTTAAGGGTAGAATTTACAAATTTAGGAAAAATTGAGAGGTGCAAGGACAAGAGGTTCCTGCTTGTTCTGGAGGTATTTTAACACATGCATGAGTAGGCTGGCTCACTTTTAAAGAAAAATGCATAGCATTGCATACCTTAAACGATGTAATTTCTGTGAAAACTATTTGGAGATAACCGAGCCGCCTACGTGTTTTTATTTACATGTGACGTGCTAGAGCTCAGCTCGCACGATGTTTGATTTGTGTTATGCAGGCATTAGTGCTGGAGCGAGAGCTCGCACTAGAGTTTTACATGCATAGGTGCTAGAGTCTAACTCGTACCAGATTTTACATGATTTTCGTGACACGGTGCTAGAGTCTAACTCGCACCAGATTTTTATAAGATTTTCATGTGATTTATATATAGAGTGCTAGAGCCTAACTCGCACTAGTTTTACTGGATTTGTGGAGTAGCGCTGTCTGCCCTTGGAGTCAGCCAAAAGGCCCAACAGGCTCAAAAGACCTCTTAAGTAGGGTGAGAGTGAGGGATGAGGTTGGCGGCCTTGTGGGGATGTAAAGCAGGCTCTGCTGATTTTACTTGATTTGATGAGAGTGCTGAGCATCGCTCGCACTGATTTTATGAGAACATGCGATGAGCCGTGCTTGGAGCATCGGGTAGACTGTGTGTCACCGATTTAATAGGCTCGCACGTGCGTTTTGAGACATGGCATGAGTATTGAGAAACAAAACCTCTCTGTGGGAAGCAGGCCATTTGGGCTGGAGTACCTAGAGTGATATGGGTCCATGGAGTACGATGTACCGTGCAAGTAGCATGGAGTACGATGTACCGTGGGGTATCTTCGGATACGGTATCTTTGTGATACGGGTATCTTCGGATACGGTATCTTTGTGATACTGGGTATCTTCGGATACGGTATCTTTGTGATACGGGTTATCTTCGGATACAGCATCTTTGGATGCGTGAGATCGGATAAGACTGACGGGTTGGATTGACCTACCTCCCGGGCGGTTCCCGATCAGGGTGAGACCTCGCACACTGGGATCCGTGAAGCTAGAGGGACTCACGAGGACACATATTGGCCAGTCCTGGTTATTGCCGTTATACAGATATTGCCTCGTCTCGCATGTCGACGATTTTGATGAAATCAAACTGGGTTTTTAAACTAAATGTGCATGATGGTTACTTCCATGCTTTTAAACCCATATGTGATGTAAACGAATTTTCATGATTTTGTGTGAGTCAGGATCACCCGAAGGAGGGGTCGAGTCCTGACTTTATTGTGAAATTTTAATTGAGAAAGAAATGATTTGAAGTAATTGCATGTTGAATTTTTTGTGCAAACTCGATTTACATAACATCATAACTTTCATATCATCTGTTTTAAATGTGTGGAGAAAGGGTGGTTTATGCATGGCACCACGTTCATGTAGGTAGTATGGTTACCTACTTGTTCGTAGGATTGCCTTACTGAGCTTGATGTGCTCACCCCTTTTCATTTTCTCCCACAGATAATCTCCAGTTGAAGTTGAGGCGACTTAGTACTGCATTTCGGATATCCACTGCTGCCCATCAACATAAGTTATATACACTTGTACATATTGTATCTACATAAGCATAGCACAGTAACATGTTTGTAAGTAACTTTAGGGGATGTATAATTAATGTAAACAATTATAAATGACTGGAGAAGAAATAAGTTAGATGGTAATTGAATGGTGGGACTGGCATTGATGCACAGCCCAATTTGTTAGAGGAGTGTGGTCACGATCAGAAGACAGGTAAGAATTTAAGTAATAAAAATAATAAAGCGCGAAAAATTAACTCTGATTTTTTAGTAGTTTGGGTCGTGACAGAAGCTTTATGTGAAGAATCTGAAACTGAAGAAAAATTAGAAAATGCATGTGTTGAATGCTTTCCCCTTTGGTACAAATCCTAGGAAGCACTTTGTGGTACCAAAAACATTGAGCTCATCATATAGTACTCTTAATTTTTCAATTATGGAGCATCCAAGAGTGGAACTTAAGCCACTACCTTCCCTTTTAAGGAATGCTTTCTTAGGTCAGTCCTATACCTTACCAATTATTATTTCTTTTGTCTTAACTAATTAACAAGAAGACAAGTTGTTAAATATGTTAAAAGGGCATAAAAAAGCATTGGGATGGTCCATAGTTGATATCAAAAGAATAAGACCATCCATATGCATGGATAAAATCTTGCTTAAGGAGAATCACAAAGCTATTGTTGAGCACCAAATGCGGTTAAACCCAACCATAAAAGAGGTAGTGAAAAAGGAGATTAACAAATGGTTAAATGTGGGTATCATATACCTAATGTTAGACTGTTCGTGGCTTAGTCCTATTCAATGTGTGCCAAAAAAGGGGGATTGATTGTGGCATCCAAAGAAAATTATGACTTCATTCATTCACAAATAATACTATTTGAAGAGTGTTCATGGATTACCACAAGCTCAACAAGGCTACCAAAAAAAATAATTTTCCTTTGCCATTCATCAATCAGATGCTTGATAAATTCGATAGGCGTGTTTTAATGCTTGTTGGATTGATAATTCGGGTACAATTAGATTTCCATTGCTTCGAAAAATAGAGAAAAGACTACCTATAATTTTCCATATAGAACTCTTTTTTTTAGGGGGATGCCATTTGGAATTGCAATGTTCTTGCAACGATTCAAAGATGCATGATGGCCATCTTTTCAAACACGGTGGAAGAAATTCTTGGGGTGTTTATGGATGATTTTTCAATTTTTAGTGATAATTTTAATTTAATATTTAGATATGGTTATAAAAAATGCAAAGAAACAAATTTAGTGCTAAATTGGGAAAAGTGTCATTTCATGGTCCAAAAAGGTATTGTCCTGGGCCATATGTTTTCCCTTAAAGAGATTGAAGTTGTCAGAGCCAAGATCGAGGTCATTGGAAAGCTGCTGCCATTAACTTCAGTGAACAGGGTAAGGAGTTTTCTTCTCTATAAAGGCTTTTGTATGAGGTTTGTCAAAGATTTCTATAAGATTTCCAAGCCGTCTTGTAATCTTTTAGAGAAAAACACAACTTTCAAGTTTGATCATGCTTGTTTAGATGCTTTACAAGCTTTAAGATAAATTCATTTCTGCTCCTATAATTGTGGCATCTAATTGGAACCTTCCCTTTAAATTAATGTGTGATGAGAGTGGCTATGTAATAGCTATTGTTTTAGCACAACGATAAGGTAAGATTTTCCTTGCAATTTATTATGCAAGAAAAAACTTGACTAATGCTTAGCTCAATTTCGCAACCACTAAGAAGAAGTTGTTAGTTGTTGTCTTCTTTTTCAATAAGTTTTATTTTTACTTTATCGACACCAAGGTAACAGTCTACACCTACAATTCCTCCTTCAAATATCTTATTACCAAGAAGGATTCCAAGCCAATGTTAATTACATGGATTCTCTTATTGCAAGAGTTTAATCTAGAAATAAAAGATAAATGGGGGATAGAGAATCAAGTAGCAGATCACTTCTCTAGACTTGAAAATGGTAAAGCTGCAACCTTCATCAATGAGTTCTTCCTTGATGAACAACTATCACTATTGGGCAGAAAAGTTTACCTTCGTATGTAAGACCTAAAAATGTCCATTGTACTACTTATGATCCATCAATGTAAACATTGAAATGTGTTATTGGAATCATAAGAAGAGTTTTATTTCAATTCCAAGTCTAAGTGAAGGTAGAAAATGCCCTTAATGCATTAAAGTGTCAATTGTGAGTTAAAGTGAGCTCAAGCTAAACTGAAGGGATTCGAACCAATCAGACAGAAGATATGAACTTAAAACATCCAAATAAGGATTGTTCAAGAAGGGAAGTTGGTTTGGTTTGGTCCCGATAATGTTGAAGTGGTAAAAATATCAAAAAGGGCCCAAATGAGCTCGAAATCGATCGTTTGAGGTGTTTTTGAGACAGTCACCTACCAACGGTGTCCAAATTGTCAGGATAGAATAACCAAGCATTGAAATGCATAAATGTGGATTAGTTGAATTTAGTCAAATGTGGTCAATGGTTAAAACTAAGAGAAAAGTCAAGAATTGAAGAATAAGCTTTGACTAGTTAACCAAAGCATGGTTAACTTAACTCAACCATGGTTAAGGCTTGGGAAAATTATCTTGGGCTAAGAACACATGGAAATTTGGCCAAGGACTTAGAAAAATAAATGAAATGCAATTGGGTTTAATTATATTGGGCTGAAATTGAAGAAATGCTATTGGGTCAAATAGTTAAATTGTTAAAGCCCATTAAGCATAAACCTAAGTGGGTCGAATCGGTGCAAAGGTATTGGGCCAAAATTTGGGCCAAATTTTAGGCTAAATGATAGGCCTAAATCTCAACAAAACTCCAACCCAAAATATGAAATTGGAAAGCCTAAACCGAAAGCCTAATAGGAAAAATAAGACAAGCCCAATTGAAATAGTTCAAGCCCAAACCAATTTGCAAGCCCAATTCATGGGCTGATTTTAAGACATATTGGCTGAAATTGATGAGTGAAAAATCAAAAAATTGCAAAGTTAAAAACATCATCTTCCTTAAGCAAGTTTCGGCCACCATTGAAATATAAAGCACCAAGCTTTCTCTCACTAGATTTCACCCATCTACAAGCATATTTGGAACAAATGTTCAACATAAAGTTGTTTCATATTGAGAGGAGATTAACATACCTCAAAACTAGCACCTAAGAAGCTAAATTGAAGGGGCCAAAATACTCCTCAAGTCTCAACCAAGTTGGAAAGTCCAAGCTAGGTGAGTTTTCAATCCACCAATCTTACATATGTTAATGTAGGGAATTTATGGAGTTGATTGGTGTATGAAATGTATGACAAAACATCACCTAGAGTATAGAACTAAGATTGGCCGAAAATGGGTATGAGTTTTATGATGAATATGCATGATGTTTAATGACATATATGTGTTGGTTATTATGTGTACATGATGATTGTATGATTTAGTGAAACCAATTTGTAAGATTGGATAGGTTTATGAAGCATGCATATAAGGTGTTTGATGGAATGCCTTAATGAATCATATGAAAGGCTTAAGGCAAGCACACCAAGTGTTTACCGAAATGCCTAAGTGAGCTAGGCAAGAATGGCATGCAAGGGTAATAACCTCTCGGCCTTAGTGGAGTGATGGTGCATGGCACACCATGCATTGGTTGAAATGGTTCATGGGCCAAGCCCAACATGCAATCGGCCCAAAATAGTTAATGGGCCTAAAGGAAAGCCCAATAAGTGTTAATCGACCTAAAGTGCCAAATGAGCCTTAATGGAAAAGTTGAAATGAGCTTAAAATAGAGTTAGACCCATTAAGGGACAACAAGGCCCAATAAGAGTAATTGGGCCTAATACTCTAAATAGACCGTAGTGAAGGTGAAAAATGAATTATGAGGTTTGATTGATATGATTGATAACTATCTGTAGCTCCAGAAGACGTAAGCGGAGCCAGATAGACCGAATCACAAAAAGTGAAAAGATAGAAGTGCAATCGACTGAATTCCAGGTAAGAGATCTATGCAAGCTATTAGAGATAGCTATACATATATTTCTCACTTCCTGTATGCACTTAAATACTGTAAAGTATATAGATATTGAATTATCTAGATGAAAACCTAATTTTGGGAAATTACCAAAATGACATTATGAAATTCTCGACAAAAGTAAAAATGCATAAATTGCATGTTTCAGTGTTTTCTTCATGAAAAGTTGTTTTGTGGGAGTGTAATGATAGACTGGCTCAAGATTTTACTGTCTGCATTAAATTGTACATTTTCCAAAAATGCATAAAGCGTGCTTGAGTGGGAGAAATTCTATGGATGGGTGACCAAACGGGAAGTTACCTCTCTCGCTCCATATTGCACTGTTCTTCATGCTGAACTCGGTTTTGAGTACCGTTTTCACCCGAATTGAGCCATCTGTCTATTTTCTTTGTGAAATTGTGCTAGAGCTGTCATGTTAACTGTGAGTTACATAGATTTGCTCGCACTGGATTTTTATGTGATATTGTGAGTAAAACCGTGTTGGAGCCCTCGTGTTGACTGTGTGTCACACTGACTTGCGTGCACTGGATTTTGAGACAAAGTGCTAGTTGATATTGATACTAGGGTGGTAAATCCTAAGGTTACTTAGTTCCCTCAGTCCTATTACAGCTTAATGAGGTCCACAAAGTATGTTGTACCGTGTGATGAAACATGGAGCACGTTGTACCGTGCATTCTTCGTGATATTCTGCTAACTAGTGCATGCTTAGTGATTGTCTTTGGACTAGTGAGCCGACAGGATGGCTGATCACCTCTCTTGGTGTATGATTCCCGTACACTTGATCCATGATACCTGGAATCAGTGACAATGGCCATATGTCCACAGTGATTACTATTGAATCTCATCCTAGTCTCTAGTAATATTGAAATGTTATTGAAATGAGATTGAAATGTGTTTAATGAATGTGATGAAAGTGAAATGAAAAGAAATGATTAAGCTTCTATCGATAGATGATTATCAAATAGAATGTCATTATTTTCAGTGATGCAAGTGTTTTGTAAAGTGATAAAGCTTTCTATCAACTGATGATTATTGTATAGAAATGCTATTGTTTAAAGTGAATGTAATTGTTTCATTGAGTGATAAAGTAAATGCAATGTTTTGCAATGATGATAAAGCATGCATTATGAGCATCATAGATAGTATGGTTATCTACTTGCTTTCATATATTCCTTACTGAACGTGTTGTGCTCCCTTATTTATATATTCCCTCTATAGAGTACTTACAGTAAAGTGTGACCGCTGCATTCGTCTTGCGATCTTTTGTACACAGTGATCCAGCGACATAAAGGTATACACACATATATGATATTTGTATCTGAATAAATAGTGAACAGTGATGCAGTCATGTATATTTGGGGAATGTATGTGTAAGTTAATGTAAACGACTTTATATTTATGAAATGACGACCTTATAAATTACCATATTGTTATGGCATGATATGTATGTAGTGTATGAGACTGAGTGGCTGATATTGGCTTACAGCCCAACCAATGAAAGTGTAAGACCCATAAATTTTCATGTAATGTATATGATTATTTGATGTATAGATAAGTTACATTACATATGAATTACAAGAAATAAATGTTTTTGAGTTCTAAGTGTGAGTGGATTGATAAATGAGTTATTAAAGTGATTAAGTATGAGTTTAAATGGGAAATTTACAGAAAAAGGGTGCAAGATGAATGCCAGATCAATCCCATGCAAAGAGAGATCGATCTCATGGCTTGGAAAACACAATGCCAAGCATTCTGCAAGAGGGAGATCGATCCCTCACTCAAGCAAATCGATCTCCATTAGTCTTGAGTTGGACCAGATCGATCTCCCCTTAAGGCCAGATCGATCTCCTCAGCTCTCTGCCTGATACAAATCGATCCTGTTTCATTGAGCAGATTGATCCCATGCAACATGACAGATCAATCTCATGCATTTAATAGATTGATCTCATTCCTACAAATGTCGAGAAAACTGAAGGATTCAAGAGGGCCAGATCGATCTCCACCCTATGCAGATCGATCTCATCAAGCCATTTCTATAAAAAGGGAGCAGTTGGATCTGCATTTCACAGGAAACAACTTCACTCTTCCATTTTCAATCTAAAACCTAGCTTTCTCACTCTAAAATCATCCCATTTCTATAAAGATCTAAGAATTAACCATTAGAGCAAAGTTGTTCATTGTAAAGAGAAGAACAACATAGTTTGAAATCAATACCCCATTGGTTGGATTGAAGGAGCAAGGAGTGTTCTTACTTTGAGCAAGAAAAAAATCAATCTAGGTGAGTTTCTAATATACCAAACTCAAGATATATCTATCTAGTTGTTGTTGTGAGGTGATTGGTATGTGTATTGATGATTGAAACTACCTAGAATGTAATGGAACAAGTAAAACCTAGAATGAGTCTAGTGTGAGAAAATGTGATATGGGTGAATTGATGATTAATGGGTTGTGCTAAGGTGTTAGTGGAGTAATATGCATGATTTGAGAAGATTCGATGAAACTACATTGTAAAATTTGTCAAGTTATGAGAATAAGTATATAAGGTGTTTGACAAAATGCCATTGTGAAGTAAATAATGAACTAGAAGCACTATGAGCTTAATGTCGATTTAGTATGAATCAATAGGTTCGAAAGAATCTAATAGACTCTCGAGATATCAGTGGAGTAATCAAGGAGGCCTTATAAGTGTTAATGGAAGTTATAGGTCGAGTCGACTATAGTAAACTCAAGGATTGTGATTATATTGGACCCAATTGATGTGGAATATGATTTTCTATAGTCTTGAAGATTTCGTTGGAGGCGAATCAAACCGCGCAATCAAATAGCTTTAAGGAAGTGGAATCACTCGATGCGATTCCAGGTAAGGGAATTCTGTGAGTGTATAGAGATAGCTAGTCGTATTTGTGGTTGAATAAAGAGCTTGTAAAATGCATGGTTATTTAAGAAAGTGATTGATGGTATGTGTGAATGACTACAAGTATTTTTGTATATGATTTGGTTTTGAAGTGATTCTTATAAAAGGGATAGTAAGGCTAATAATTTCATAAATCACATGTTTTGATGTTTTTAAGAAAACACATTGCTTTGGTTTAAGCAAAATGACGGATAGGCTGGCTAGTGATTTCCTGATTTCGTGAAAAAGCTCAAGTGAGGTGTTAACCATGGTTTTTTAGAGTGTTTTGTTAAAGTAGAGTCACCTATCGTATTCACGTGAGTTAAAATCGTGCTAGAGCTTAGCTCGCACCTTGATTTGAATTATGATGATGTTTCATAAACCGTACTGGAGTTTCTGCTCGTACGTGAATTTTGATTGACTTTCTTATGCATATAATCGTACGTGATTTCTTTATGATTTTATGCATAAAGACGTACTAAAGCGTTGCTCGTACGAGGAGATTTATTAATGATGTATGAATTGTGCTAGAGCTTAGCTCGCACAAGTTTTCACACGGTGGTATGTATGATGTCGTGGAGACGGTAAGATCCTCAAGCCCAACATCCTTAAGCTCGATGGGGTGGGGAGGCTCTGTTCGGTGAAGAGTCTCTCTTACGGTAAGATCCTTAAGCCAACATCTTTAAACCCATTGAGGCAAGGAGGCTCTGTTGGTGGGGAGGCTCTCTTACATGAAAACCAAACGCTCTCATGTGCACTTGAGACTGTGTAGGTTATGCATGGTATGAGGTAGATAAGACCAACGACTGGCACCCCCAACCATGATATGGGTCCGCGGAGTAAGTTGTACCATGCAGATACATGGAGTATGTTGCACCGCGTGGTGGAGATGTTGATTTGAAAAGTTTAGCGAATAACTAACCCACCTTCGTTCCAGTATGATGCCCTGCACACTGGGATCCGTGTGGTCTGGGATGATTATGACATAGTTAGCCAACATAATCCTTGAGATATAGTAACCACCTGTCTCACATGATACCATATGGTTTTATACACCGAGTATGATTGTGTTGTCCAGGGTAGACCCGAGGGAGGGGTCGAGCCTTATGGGATTTTGTTTAAAGAAATGATACTCTATTTTTGATGAGATTTGATGTGTTTTGAGAAAGTAATAAATCTTAAAGGATGTTTCGTATTGAATTTCCCTTTCCATGATGAGTTTTAATGACGAAGAGCATGAGAGGTTTTACATGATGATTTTACCATGTTTTACATGCCTATTTCCATGTTTTCAGTACATGATATAGTATATACATGTAGGACAGTCTTATTTCCTCATGCTCCGATTATAAATGATTTATGTCATGACATTATAAGCATGTAGATGGTGTAGTTATCTACCATGATTGCATTACTGCCTTACTGAGCGTGTAGTTGCTCATCCCTCTATTTTCCTTCTCTACAGAGCGCGTACAGTAGCCTTGTGAAGGATTGAGGCGTTATATTTTGGATATCCGCTGCACTCCATCTCCAAGAGGTATACACACAGGGATTCTTTTTGTATCTAAACATGTAAAGGCATAGTAACCATTTTGAATTGTGATATGGGGGATGTAAATGTTAGAAAACATGTCATGTATAAACATGTGACTTAACTATCAAATGTATGACATTGATTTTGATTAATTAGAAATGGATGGTAAATGATTATTAATATTGACTCACAGCTCAACTGTTATGGTGAGGGTCGTTCACGATAGGGTAAGAAAAATGAAAAAATGCAAAAAAATTTGTAGTGATTTTTAGACGAATTGGATAAAAAGGGTCGTGACAGAAAGTGTATGTGAAATGAAGTAAATTGTCAAAAATTTATAGTGATTTTTGAGAAAACGGGTCGGGACAGGTATACGGATTATGTTAACTTCATTGTATGTAAAATATTTCCTCACGATTTGTTATTCTAGTAAAAGAAAAAGTTCTTCCATAATGTCAAATATTTTGTATGGTATGAACCCTTTTTGTTTAAGCAATGTAGTGATCAAGTTTTGAGAAGATGTATGTCCATGGAAGTGAAAAAAGGACATACTTTGTCATTGTCAATCTTCAGACTATGGAGGAAATTTTAGAGGAGAATAAATGCCAACAAAGGTACTTTAGTCCTGATTCTATTGGTCCACATTTTTCAAGGATGCTCATTACTGTTTCAATATGTGATCGGTGCCAAAGAGTTGGTAACGCTTCTAGAAGACATGAGATACCCCTCAATAACATTTTTGAAGTAGATATTTTTTATGTTTGTGAAAGTGACTTCATGAGACCTTGCATTTCGTCCTACAACAGTTTCTACATCTCGTTAGCTATAGACTATGTGCCAAAATAGGTGAAGGCAATAACATTACCTATGAATTATGCCAAGAGAGTTGTGCAATTCTTGAAGAAAAACATCGTCACTCAATTTGGCACTTTAAGAGAAATAACCAATGATAAGGAATCCCATTTCTGCAACAACTAATTTGAAGCCTTACTTGCTAATTATGGGGTCAAGTACAAAGTAGCTACAACCTATCACCCACAGACAAGTGGCGAAGTGGAAATTTCCAATTGTGAGATAAAAAGAATATTGGAGAAGATAGTGAAACCTTCAAGAAAGAATTGTGCCATAAAATTAGATGATGCATTGTGGTTTTATCGAGAAGGCTTTAAAACACCTATTGGGATGTCTCGTGTAATGCCCGTAGTTTTACACATATTTTTTATGAGGGTATGATGTATATGCACATTGTTACAGGTGTATAGATAATAAAGGATGTAGGGATTATGAAATTTAATGTATAATCCATGAATTCAAGTTGTATGCATAAGTTTTATTATCTATGAATTATATGGAATAGATACTATTATACGATAGTTGTGTACGGGATGCAAAACAAGGTATTAGGCGAATAAGGATGAGTTACACATTGGGAATCTGCAGAAAACTGCAGTAATGTGTATGCAGGGGAAAAGCAAATCGCTCTCCCATGAATGAGAGATTGATCCCCTCCCACGGAAAGTCGAGTATCAGTTCAATTGGGATAGCGTAGATCGATCTCATAACAAGGAAGATCGATCTCCTTAAGCCTCGGCCTAGAAGAAATCGATCTCTCACAAGGAATAGATCGATCTTCAAATGCCTTGGCTTGAAACAGATCGATCCTCCCTTACTACCAGATCGATCTTGTAGCAGGCAATCTAAGTGGTTGGAGTAGTTGAACCACTAGCAGATCGATCTCTACCAAGCACCAGATCGATCTCCTAAGCTTTGTTTATATAAGAAACGCGACTTTTGGAACTGAAACATGTTTCCCTCTTTCCTAAACACTCCAACACTCACCATTTTCACACAAAACCAAGCCTTCTCACTCTAGAAAACACTACATTCCCAGTAGATTTGGCAGAAGTTTAAATAGGCAAAATTGTTCCTTGTCGTGAGGAGAATGATATATCCAAAAATCTAAAATTGGATTGCTCAAGGAAAAGAGTTAAGCATCCCACAAGTTTGGTCTAGAGAAAGGGGCAAGCTTGGTAAGTCTTCGAAACCCTCAACTCCAAGCATGATGTTTTAAGTGATTTTAGGAGTTGATGAATGCATATTGTGTTAGTAGAAATGGCTAAGATGCGTAGAACTCACTTAATCTAAATTGTACCTAGAAAAGAGATAGATTGAGTTTGCCATTGTAATGATCTTGGAGTACTATGATATTGGTGGTGTTGAGTGAATGATTTTAGATGAATTTACAAAGAAATATCAAGGTGAAATATGATAAAAAGGCTTGCAGAATATAAATAGATAAGTAAATGACAATGTGAATATTTAGGAAAAGAAAAGAAAGATAACTTAATGATTTAGATTTGAATACATTAGAAAACGATTAACCCAGATCGCGAACGGAGCAAACGAGACAAAGGAGATACGAGCACGATTCGAGGTAAGGGATTGTATGTTAATAATAGAGATATTCGTACGTATTTTTGCAGCGATTTTTGTAGTTATAACGCTAGTGATATTATGTTTAGCTATTGAGCCATGAATTGATATGAAAATATGGAATGTATTATGGTATAAATTGTGAAAATGGGATGTGGGAAGGAAAACAACATGACATGCATGTTTTTAATATTTTTACAACTATATGTTGTTATTGTGACTGAGGGATGATGAAGGATAGGTTGGCTAGTTTTACATGTTTTGCATGGATTGGCATGCTATGTCAATAAACATGATTTGAGGTTTCTTTTTGAGAAAATAGTCATCTATCCAATTGAAATATAAAAAGGTGTTGGAGCCTTAGCTCACACCTGCTTTGCCTTTAATGATTTTGACTATGCTGGAGATTATACTCGCATATGTTTTTATGATTTGATAAATCGTGCTAGAGTGCAGCTCGCATGTGGTTTTATGATTATGATAATATGCTGGAGCCTAGCTTGTACAATGATTTTGAGATGATACAGTGCTAGAAGCAGTTACTCGTACTGAGAGATACCACGTTGGAGCCTTGTAACGACTGTGTGTCACACTGATTCTGTTCGCCTGGTATATGAGACATGGGTTAGGATGATAAGTCCATTGTTGTAAGGTGGATGGACTGGGTCCATGTGCGTACGCTGTACCATGTAGTTGTCTGGGGAATACTATGTATCGTGCTATGTGCACGCGGGTACGAGTATCACGTAGATGACATATGGAGTACGTTGTACCGTAAGTATATGTGATATGATGAGGAAGATGATGATGATGATTGAGATGAGCCGAAGGGAAGGACTGACCCATCCCCCTTCAGTGAGTGATGTCCTGTGCACACCTGATCAATGAGGCCGGGGATCACTGACCATGGCCATACGTCGTGGATATTTCTTTGCCTAAAATTCCCTACCTGTCTCAAAGATAAGAGAAAATTGATGAAAAGAAATGGTTTGTGAAAAATAAAGAAATAATATGATTTGATAAATATCTTGATCTAAATGTTTGTGTTGTGATAGCATTGTTTTATGACATATTTCTAAATGAAAATATCGAGCATTGGTTTTTACGAAAATGCCTATGAGAGAAGAATGTTTAAATGCATTTTTCATTGATATTTTCATTTATAATGAAAGATGATTTTGTTAGTCATGCATGGGCTACGTAGATAGTACAATATCTACATGTTAGCATCTTTTTCCTTACTGAGCTGTGATTTGCTCATCCTACTATTTTTCCCCCTCTAGATACTGAGAAGTAGAACTGTGCGATGGTCCTCAGATCTGTTTTGTGTTGGTCAGCTCCTACCAGTTACTAAGGTATAAGAATTGTATATACAAAAGCATTTTGTTTCTATCGTATTGTATCACACAGTCATACATTGAAAATGAAAAAAATTGTAAGGGGATGTTATGTAAAGATATTTTATTTATACAATAGATTTTGTATATCTACACACATGCCTGAGAGTGTATGATTTAATGTTTCAAATGTTTCCACTATAAATGTATGAAATTAGTAATTACATCAGCTCACAGCCCAACCGTAAGTGGTATATGTATGGATGAAAGGCACCCAGAGTCGGGGTGTGACAAATTTGGTATCAGAGCGAGGTTGGTCTGATGTGAGTCGATGTTTAGGACTAAAAAAATGTACATCCCCAAGTTACTGTGCGATATTTAGATATAAATGTGTATATGGAACTGGTAGTGATCTAAGAGTTTGTTATAATGCAGGAAAGTCAACAAGCTTGTGAGCTATGCCTCAGAGACACCGCAAGAGGGGAGAGAGCTCACGAGCTCAAGGGCAGAGTGATAGGATTGAGAGGCATAGTAGATCGTCCTCTAGTCATGAACCCTATGATCAGATAGAGACTCCCGATCCTCGAGTAGCCAGATTAGAGGAAGATATGCGTACAATAATGACCATGGTGGGTCAAATTACGGCTAGATTTGAGAGTATACCTGATACGGCAGGACAGGTTGCACTGAATCCCATAGCAGCTGCACCTGAACCTAAGAATGCTGCACCTGCACACCAGAACTAGATAGACCACAAGGTCCCCCTATTCGGCCAGTTCCTCCTCCAGTGGCCCCACAGCAGTGTGATGATGATGATTTGGGGTATGGTTATGATTGTGATATGGAGAGGTTGAGGCATTTTATGGACTTTAAGCCTCCTTCTTTTAGTGGGGTAAGGGATCCAGCAGTGGCTGAAGATTGGATAAGTCAGATGGAGAAGTTGTTTGATTTTTGTAGATGTTTGGCTACAGAAAGAGTAACGCTTGCGGCCTTTGTATTAAAAGGCGAAGCCAATCACTAGTGGAAGTCTACCAAGCCGATGTTGAGAACTTAGGTTACAGCGATCACATGAGATATGTTTTTTTGGGTGCTTTTAGAGAACAATATATCCTAGATACTGCTCGACATAGGTTACAAACAAAATTTTTGAATCTGACTCAAGAGAACCGAACAGTGGATTAGTACGAGTCACGATTCATATCATTGGGCTTGTATGATTCGGACTCTATCAGGAGTGAAGCTATTAGGGTCCGCAGATTTGTTGATGGACTAAGGCCTTTGATTAGAGCTAAACTAGCCCCGTTTGATGTTGCTACATATAGAGAAGTTGTACAACGAGCCCAGTTGTGTGAGCAGGACTATGACCTGCATATTTCAGAGTTCAGTTGGGGTAAGGACAAGGGTCTAAGGAAATTGAGAGATGGTAAGAGTGCCAGATTTGGTCGGAGATATGCTGGTAAGCGTTGGAGAGAGGTAGATAAGTCATAGAAGAAGGTTGTTAGACCTTTTATGCATCCGACTCCAACACCAGCCAGGGGTATAGTGATTGGTGGACCCCGATCGACTACTGATCAGTGTAGAGTATGTGGTCGATATCATGGTAGTAGGCCATATCATTTTCAGGGTACACGATGCTTCAGATGTGGTAGGTTTGGGTACTATGTAAAGGATTGTCCAGAAGTAGTTGAGGTAGTCCACAGAAGAGCAAGGAGTCAAAGAAAGTTCCTATAATTACACCTCCTGCAAGGAAGAGAGCCACAGCTGAAGAAAAAGGGAAGCAAGTTATGGGTCAAGGTAAGATATATGCGATAGACCAAGCATCAGCAGATACCTCTTCTGAGGTGATAAAAGGTACAATTCTGATTTTCAATTTGGAAGCTATAGCTTTATTTGATTCTGGTGCTACGCATTCCTTTATATCGCCTGCATGTGCATCAAAGTTAACAGGTTTTGTAAAACCCACGTACTTAAATAGGACTTTATTAATAAGTACTCCACTGAGAGTTAGTCAATTAGCTGAACAAGTATATAAAGATTGTAAAGTGAGGGTAGGAGATAAGTGCACGACAGCTAATCTGATTTTGTTGAATATGTATGACCTTGATGTAATCTTATGAATGGATTGGTTAGCTACCAATCACTCTATCTTAGACTACCACTCTAAGTCTATTACATTTTCTTTACCGGAGAAATTTGTTATAAAATTTTATAAGTAATGAAATCCTGATTTTTGCAGTAAGTAAAGTGCAATGGTACATAAATGACATAAATGTTATTTTAAAGGTTTTATTGCTTATGTGGTGGATTTGAACAAAACACATCCGGATATAGATGACATTCTAGTGGTTAGAGAATTCCCTGATGCCTTTCCAGACGACCTACCGGGATTGCCACTGGATAGAGAAATGGAATTTGGTATAGACTTGACACCTGGAACAGAGCCAATATCTAAATCACCATATAGGATGACTCCAGTTAAACTAGAGGAATTAAGGAAGCAGTTGCAAGATATGCTAGATAAAGAGTTTATAAGGTCAAGCGTCTCACCATGGGGAGCCCCGGTATTGTTTATGAAGAAGAGAGATGTAAGACCCATATTTTGGATGTAAACTTTATGAAATCATGAGTATGGTGATGTATTTTCAATGTAAACATAAGTGATGTAAGTCCATGGATTCGATGTACATACTTGTATATGAGTTTGTAATGTACACCCAAGTTTCATTTTATACGAATATGAAGAAATGAGCTTTTATAAGTGATGAATGTGATTAGAGCTCAAAATGAGTAGTGCAGCAAATGGAATGAAGTTGCATGAATTGCATAAGTAATTGTACTTCCATTTGGCTATGAATTGTATACCTTGGATTATACAAAGAATATACACAAGTTTTAATATGTATAAGATATGAATGGATGTCATTTTCAAGACTTAAAGGTGGTTGGATAAGAAAATGACCATGACAACAAATTGAGGATATTTGGAGTGAGTTATTGCAGAAAACTGCAGTAAAATATGAAAATATGAATGCCAGATCAATCTCATAGGATGAGAGATCGATCTGGATGAGCCAAAAATGCTCTTGTTCGAGCAATAGACTAGGCCAGATCGATCTCCAATGGAGCCAGATCGATCTGCTAAACATTCTGTAATGAGAAGATAAATTTTGGTGTAAACAGATCGATTTCCTTAGCTTTCAGGTTGGAGCAGATCGATCTCCTTTGGATGCAGATCGATCTCCTTAAGCTACTGCCTGGGACAGATCAATCTCAAGCACTCGACAGATCAATTTCATGCTTAAAAATGTCGAGAAACTGAGGGATTTAAAAGGGTCAGATCGATCTCATACTTCGACCAGATCGATCTCACCAAGCAATTTCTATAAATAGGAGCAGTGAAATCCGCTGATTTTGAGAAATAATCTCTCTCTTTCATTTCAACCTAAAACCTCACTTTCTCACTGTAAATACCCTGAATTTCATGAGTTGGGATTTATCCATGAATAACAATGTAGTTATTGGAATCGAAGATAGAAATCCTTACTCAAAGATTTAAACTCAATTTTTATTTTCTATTTTGAGACTTGAGAGAATTTAAATTTATTTAAATTCTTATTTAACACGAAAAGCTTAGGAGAATTCAATTAAATAAAGTATTAAAACTTGTAATGTGAATAAATACAAAATGACAAGACTACAAAGTGAAGTATAATGCCACACTACACTACAATCAAGTATAATATATGAACTTAAATTCTTTTTATATTATCAGGGAAATTCAACAAGTACATAAATAAATATATATTTAAAAGGTAATATTTGATTTTTCCCTAAGTTGAATATAAGGATGAATATAAATATACATATATGTATATAAAAAAAATACATATAAGAAGTAAGTGCCGAAAATGTCAGGATTTGAGGATGGTGGACTCGATGAATAGTAAAAATATATATATACATATTATGAGTGGAATAAAAAGAAAGGAAGAAAAGAAATGATGTTCTGAAAAATTCAGTAGTGAAAAGAGGGAAATGGGGACCTGGACAGACTGAACTAAACCGAAGACAGAAGTAGCTACAGACTAGGACTGGTAGTGGGAGAGAGGGAAGCCTTGAAGATATTAAATTAAGGTACGATTTGTGGGACTGAAGGAAAGCATACAGAGATGCAACTGCTGAAGCAGTAAAATGACAGAGGTGAGCATGGGACATACCGAGAGAAAGACTGGAATTGAAACAAGAAAGGGGTGGTGAAGAAATGTGAAGGCCGAGGGTGTTTGGTGAGGCAGGATGGTAGTGTACTTTTATTAGAAAATATATATATATATATATAGTACACATATATTATATGTAAACCTGTAGCAGGAGCTGCATGCCAAAACCCGAGAGTGTTTTCTGCTGCAGTAAACTGCAGCAGAAAACGTGAAGAATGGTGAGATGATTTGATTGTTCTCGGTGGGATAAGATGAGAAGGAAACAAGATGAAAAGGAACCGAAATATAAAGGGGCAGAAAATAGACTTCAAGTGGAAACCCGAGAGCCAACTCTGGGTGAGAGCAGTTGATCTGCACAGCGACTGGAAACGTAGAGAAGATAGTCCTGTTTGTTGAAAATTTTCAGGAGTTCCTGACTTGAGAATTTCTGGTTACTAAAGGACGATGAAGAAGCAGTTTAGGGGAGAAGGAAAAAAAAAAGAGAAAACCGTAAGGAGTGTACCGAGAAGCTGAAGCAGGGGGAGGTAGTGGCTAGTAACCTGGAGCATTCGGAAACTTTAACTGGGCGAGAAAGAGATGAGAGAGTATGGGCAAGGAGAACTATGCGGAAGGTAGTAGCAGTAGACGGACATGGGAACGAATGTGCAGCACCTAAAAATAGAGAGCTGGCTACTGGGGGAGAAGCTTCCTACCACTGGGAACCAAAAACAGAGGAGACTGCCAAAACAGACGATTGAAACAGGTGATCGGGAGAGGCAGAAACGGTGGCAAACGGCGGAGGTCAATGTGGCCACTGGTATTGGGGTGAACGGAGAAGCCATCAGCGCCTGAAGGAAACGCCAAGGGAGGAAGAAGGCGACGATGATCGTGAGCAGGGGCTTCGGCTACCTGCGAGAAAGAAAGAATGAAAGAAAAGAAGAAAAGGCGGGAAAATTCAAAAAAAAATGAAATATGAATAGTGAAAAATGAATAGTAGCCGAGAGAAAAAAAAATAATAATAAAAAAGGGGATATATATATATATATATATTTGGAATAGAGGAAAAGACATAAAAAATGTGGAAACCCAAGGGAAAGGGGCTCCGACAGAAATAACCCAAGTAGATCGGACTTGCCGACTTGCTAAGTCGAAGCAATTAAGGACTACGAACAGACACCGAGGTAAGGAATTTATGCAAGTTTTAGAGATAACTGTACGTATTTTACGATTTCAAGTATATTTTCCCTAGGTAAGCAAGGTTACAATCTTGACGCATCATAAGTAATTCGAATAAATAGGATACTAAGAAATACAAATTTCGGTGTAGGAGAATCGTAGAAGGATTTAAGAAAGAATACGTGGAGGTGTCACTATTTGAACTGGTACTTCCTATAAATCGAGGTAAGGGGTTATAATTTAAAACGGTAATAGTTACTTTTCGAATCTTGATAAAGAAAACTTGCAAAGACATGAAGTATGATTTTTATGCATGTTTCTAAATTATATTTCTGATCAAGACTATGCTCTCTGTATTTATGTTTTTGAATAATTGTATATAATTGAATTTGATTTCGGAATAAGAGCATGCCTTCTGAAATAATCTTTCGAATAAGATGATTTTATTTTGATGTTTTCGTATATGAAAACTATAGTTGTTTTGAGACTAAGGGCCATTTATGTTGTATGCTTACGCTTGTCAGCTTCGCCTGTCTGGCGTCTGACTCGCCTGTGTGGCGTTTGAACTCGCCTGTGTGGCGCCTGTATTTCGCCTTCGTGGCGCCTGTATTTCGCCCTCGTGGCGCCTGTATTTCGCCTTCGTGGCGCCTGTATTTCACCCTCGGGCGCTTGTATTTCGCCTGTGTGGCGCCTGTATTTCGCCTGTGTGGAGCCTGTATTTCACCTTCGTGGCGCCTGTACTTCACCTTTATGGTGTCAGGAATTACCTTCGGGTCCTGAATTCCCTCTACAAAGGATGATCGGGTTATTTTGCCTCGTGATTGATTTGTTATTGCCGCGTGATGAATTTGTTGTTGCCACATGAAAATTATATGGCCAATGTAGTCTCAATTTGAAAATTTAACTCTGATTTCAGAAACGGATTTTGTAGTATGTGATTTGATATGTACTCCTGTTTGGAATTCTGAATGTACGACCAGTTTTACGTAATATATGTTAAGTTCCACGTACTTAAAGAATTACGTTTTGAATCTCGATGTTTCTGATCTTACTTAATCTTTGAATGTCATTTATATTAGTTTTCAAAAAGTATTATTATACGTACTATCATATTTTCTACATATTTGAATTGCTGGGATCGTTTTAAATACATCTTCTTACTGGGTTTTTTTCCGAAAGCTCACCCCTCTACCTCTCAGACTTTTTGCAGTGATCCGTAGGCGCGACCTGCCACGTACACGACGTAGGATATGGGAAAGAGTTACCCTAGGATACTTTTTGTATACGCAACAAAGGTATACAATTACATTACTTTACCAGACATATTTGTATGCATAGACATCTATTGAAAGTAATGTGTCGGGATGAAACCTGTATAAGAATAAATGAAATGAAATAATTTTAAGGATTGACACTGAAAAAGAATACAGCCTAAGTGAATAAGGGAATAAGTGGGTAAATTAAGTTAAAAAAAATCCTCTGATTTTCAAGGGTCAAGGGTTGTTACAGTTTAAGTGGTATCAGAGCAAAGGCTGCCTAGTACTGTCAGTGTCAATAATAAGGGTAAGATTTCATCCCAATGTCTGTGATTCTCTGGTTGTAGGTAATGTATACCTAATAACTTTAAGATTCGATCTTTGGAATTACATGCAGGTATTAGATCACTGCACGATGAGTGGGAGACGCGGACGTACTCGGAGGCAGGCTTAGCCACCTCCACCTCCTCCACCGGAGCCAGAGAGTCCTCATACTCGTATGCCTCAGTTTGAGCAGCGATTGGAACAACGCCTCGAGCGAGGCTTGGAGTCGATAGTCGCCATGGTTGCCCAACACTTAGGGGCAGACGTATCTGATTCAGCTGGCACGACACCAGTTCCTACTCCGGTGCAGACTCCTCCGCAAGCACTGTCACCTCCTCCTCCACCAGTTCCTCCAGTACCTATGGCGCCTTAGCCTCCTGTACAGGCCCGGAGGGAGGAGAGGAATATCGGTAGGATGAGAGATTTCCTGAAGATGAGGCCTCGAGCATTTAAGGGAATTAAGAATCCGATAGAGGCTGAAGAGTGGCCGGTGAGCCTTGGGAAGATCTTCGACTTTTTGGGGTGTTCTGATGTTGAGAAGGTCTATATGGCTACTTACATGCTGCAGGGCCAAGCAAAGTATTGGTGGGGTTCCACCCAGGTCCTTCTGACTGCTCAGCATCCAGTGATTAGTTGGGATGCTTTCTCCACAGCCTTTAGGAAGCAGTGAGAATGATAAAGTAAAGTCACTATAACTGAAAAGATGAATTACGGAACTAAAAAGTATAAGTGAAGGTCACATTGCATACATGATTGAATTGAAATGCTGAGAAAGCAATTACAAGGATTACATGAAAAGGAGATTATCGGACCAGGTGATTCACTTTGGTGTGTACTGGTATTAATTGTTAATAAGACCTGGAGTATTCTGGGTCACGATGTGTCAAGAACGAGAGTTAATTGGATTCTCCCCAAAGCAGAAATAATGGATCACTGGGAAAGACCCAAAATTCTTAAAGATGATACAGAGTTTGAGATATAGGGACACTTTGGAATATGAATTACGTATCGAGCCTAAAGATTGTAAATTGATAATTGCTTAATTTGAAGTGATTTTGGTTAGTAAAAGAAAGAGAAAAGTATCTCAACTTGAGGATATGAATTGATAAATTATTCAAGTCGTTGCAGGACAATCTCTAAACTTCTACATGGAGTGCTATTAATTTGTTAATGATAAGAGTGATTAAATTGTGATAACGGTTCCAAAGATTGAGGAATCAATGAGATTATGTGATATATGTGATCGGTGTTTGGAGTTGTGATCTTGATATAAATTTTATTATCTTGAGTTATAATGATCGAAATTATTGACTGATTTTCTTTCTATTGTTCCTAAGCTCTGCGAAGAGTTTCATCGTCATCTATAATTGATTTATGGGACCGAAAAGCGATTAATAATTGAGATTAGAGATGGGTTGGATACTCATAAATTTATGTTTGAATTGTTAGGTGTAAAAAAAAAAAAACTAAGTCCTCAATATACGGAAACTTTCGAGATCTTAGACCGAGTGAGAGGCAATGTATACAGGTTAGCATTATCTTCAGAATTATAAAGTATTCATGATACCCAGATCCGACACATGTGAATGAGTATGAACCATTGAAATTGAAAGAGGATATGGCACATGTGGAGAAATCGGTTTGGATCTTGAACAAGAAAGAAAAGGCATTGAGGTCTAAGATAATTTCTCTGGTTAAGTTCTGTGGCACTACCACACCTCAGAGGAGGCTAAGTGGGTATTGGAAAGCCTAATGCGAGAAGAATACCCACAATTATTTGAGGACGAATGTACTTCTAAATTTAGGGACCAAAATTTTCAAGGTGGGGAGAATATAAATACCCTGAATTTCATGAGTTGGGATTTATCCATTAATAACAATGTAGTCATTGGAATCGAAGATACAAATCCTTACTCAAAGATTTAAACTCAATTTTTATTTTCTATTTTGAGACTTGAGAGAATTTAAATTTATTTAAATTCTTATTTAACATGAAAAGCTTAGGAGAATTCAATTAAATAAAGTATTAAAACTTGTAATGTGAATAAATACAAAATGACAAGATTACAAAATGAAGTATAATGCCACATTACACTACAATCAAGTATAATATATGAACTTAAATTCTTTTTATATTACCAGGGAAATTCAACAAGTGCATAAATATATATATATATATATATATATATATTTAAAAGGTAATATTTGATTATTCCCTAAGTTGAATATAAGGATGAATATAAATATACATATATGTATATAAAAAAAAATACATATAAGAAGTAAGTGCCGGATATGTCAGGATTTGAGGATGGTGGACTTGGTGAATAGTAAATATATATATATATATATACACACGTATTATGAGTGGAATTAAAAGAAAGGAAGAAAAGAAATGATGTTCTGAAAAATTCAGTAGTGAAAAGAGGGAAATGGGGACCTGGACAGACTGAACTAAACCGAAGACAGAAGTAGCTACAGACTAGGACTGGTAGTGGGAGAGAGGGAAGCCTTGAAGATATTAAATTAAGGTACGATTTGTGGGACTGAAGGAAAGCATATAGAGATGCAACTGCTGAAGTAGTAAAATGACAGAGGTGAGCATGGGACATACCGAGAGAAAGACTGGAATTGAAACAGGAAAAGGGGTGATGAAGAAACGTGAAGGCCGAGGGTGTTTGGTGAGGTAGGATGGTAGTGTACTTCTATTAGAAAATATATATATAGTACACATATATTATATGTAAACCTGTAGCAGGAGCTGCATGCCAAAACCCGAGAGTGTTTTCTGCTGCAGTAAATTGCAGCAGAAAACGTGAAGAAAGGTGAGATGATTTGATTGTTCTCGGTGGGATAAGATGAGAAGGACACAAGATGAAAAGGAATCGAAATATAAAGGGGCAGAAAACAGACTTCAAGTGGAAACCCGAGAGCCAACTCTGGGTGAGAGCAGCTGATCTGCACAGCGACTGGAAACGTAGAGAAGATAGTCCCATTTGCTGGAAATTTTCAGGAGTTCATGACTTGAGAATTTCTGGTTACTAAAGGACGATGATGAAGCAGTTTAGGGGAGAAGGAAAAAAAAGAGAAAACCATGAGGAGTGTACTAAGAAGCTGAAGCAGAGGGAGGTAGTGGCTAGTAACCTGGAGCATTCGAAAACTTTAACTGGGCGAGAAAGAGAGGAGAGAGTATGGGCAAGGAGAACTATGCGAAAGGTAGAAGCAGTAGACGGACAGGGGAACGAATGTGCAGCACCTAAAAATAGAGAGCTGGCTACTGGGGGAGAAGCTTCCTACCACTGGGAACCAAAAACAGAGGAGACTGCCAAAACAGATGATTGAAATAGGTGATCGGGAGAGGCAGAAACGGTGGCAAACGGCGGAGATCAATGTGGCCACTGGTATTGGGGTGAACGGAGAAGCCATCAGTGCCTGAAGGAAACGCCAAGGGAGGAAGAAGGCGACGATGATCGTGAGCAGGGGCTTCGGCTACCTGCGGGAAAGAAAGAATGAAAGAATGAAAGAAAAGAAGAAAAGGCGGGAAAATTCAAAAAAAAAATGAAATGATGAATAGTGAAAAATGAACAGTAGCCGAGAGAAAAAATAATAATAAAAAGGGGGAGATATATATATATATATATATGTATATAATTATATATATATTTGGAATAGAGGAAAAGACACAAAGAATGTGGAAACCCGGAAAGGGGCTTCGATAGAAATAACCCGAGTAGATCGGACTTGCCGACTCACTAAGTCGAAGCAATTAAGGACTGCGGACAGACACCGAGATAAGGAATTTATGCAAGTTTTAGAGATAACTGTACATATTTTACGATTTCAAGTATACTTTTCCTAGGTAAGCAAGGTTACAATCTTGACGCATCGTAAGTAATTCGAATAAATAGGATACTAAGAAATACAAATTTCGGTGTAGGAGAATCGTAAAAGGATTTAAGGAAGAATATGTGGAGGTGTCACTATTCGAACTGGTACTTTCGATAAATCGAGGTAAGGGGCTATAATTTAAAACGGTAATAGTTATTTTCCGAATCTTGATAAAGAAAGCTTGCAAAGACATGAAGTATGATTTTTATGCATGTTTCTAAATTATATTTCTGATCAAGACTATGCTCTCTGTATTTATGTTTTTGAATAATTGTATATAACTAAATTTGATTTCGAAATAAGAGCATGCCTTCTGAAATGATCTTTCGAATAAGATGATTTTATTTCGATGTTTTCGTATATGAAAACTATAGTTGTTTTGAGACTAAGGGTCATTTATGTTGTATGCTTACGCTTGTCAACTTTGCCTGTATGGCGTCTGACTCGCCTGTGTGGCGTTTGAACTCGCCTGTGTGGCGGCTGTATCTCGCCTATGTAACGCCTATATTTTGCCTTCGTGACGCCTGTATTTCGCCTTTGTGGCGCCTGTATTTCGCCTTCGTGGCGCCTGTTCGCCCTCGTGGCGCCTGTATTTCGCATTTGTGGCTCCTGTACTTCGCCTTGTGGCGTCGGGAATTACCTTCGGGTCCTGAATTCCCTTTATGGAGGATGACCGGGTTATTTTGCAGCGTGATTGATTTGTTATTGCCGCGTGATGAATTTGTTATTGCCACGTGAAAATTATATGGCCGATATAGTCTCAATTTGAAAATTTAACTCTGATTTCAAAAATGGATTTTGTATTATGTGATTTGATATGTATTCCTGTTTGGAATTCTGAATGTGCGACCAGTTTTACGTAATATCTGTTAAGTTTCACGTATTTAAAGAATTACGTTTTGAATCTCGATGTTTCTGATTTTACTTAATCTTTGAATGTCATTTATATTAGTTTTTAGAAAGTATCATTATACGTACTATCATGTTTTCTACATATTTGAATTGCTGGGATCGTTTTAAATACATCTTCTTACTGGGATTTTTCCCGAAAGCTCACCCCTCTACCTCTCAGACTATTTGCAGTGATCCGTAGGCGCGACCTGCTGCGTACACGACGTAGGCTGTAGGAAAGAGCTACCTAGGCTACTTTTTGTACACGCAGCAAAGGTATACAATTACATTACTTTACCAGACATATTTGTATCAATAGAAATCTATTGAAAGTAATGTGTCGGGATGAAACCTGTATAAGAATAAATGAAATGGAATAATTTTAAGGATTGAAACTGAACAGGAATACAGCCTAATGAATAACGGAATAAGTGGGTAAATTAAGTTCCAAAAAAAAAAAAAAATCCTCCGATTTTCAGGGGTCAAGGGTCATTACACTCACTCCTTAATCCACCTATTGTTAGTAAGGTTGGAGGAAAGACCATTAGATACAAAGTTGTTCCTATCAAAGAGAAGAACAACATACTTTAGATTCAAATCCTCATTTATTGGATTGAAGGAGCAAGGTGTATTTTCATTGAAGCAAGAAGAGAAACTAGATTTGGTAAGTTTCCAATACTTCAGCCCAAGTACATTAGTCTATTTATTTATCTTGAGGTTGATTTGTATGTGTATTGATGGATAAAACTACTTAGGATGTGGAGGAACTAGTGTAACCTAGAAAATGGAATGAATCTAGTGTGAGAAAGTGTGATTTTGTTGAGTTGGTGGTTTTATGGATTATGATAAGTTGTTATTGAAGTAATATGAATGATTTGTAGTGGTTAATTGAAGCCACATTGTGAGTTTAGGGGATTTATGGAAATGAGTATGTAAGATGTTGATAAAAATGCCATAGTGAAGAAATTGATGAGATAAGAACACTATGATCTTAATGTCGATTTAATATCGATTTGACATGAATCAATAGGCCTCAAAGAAATCAATAGACTCGAGATATGAGTAGAACAGTAAAACTAGGCCTTATAAGGATTAATAGATGCTATAGGTTGAATTGACTATAGCAAACACATGAGTTGTGTTGTATGGACTAAATTGATGAGATAAATGACTTTGTGCAGTTCCAGAGAGTTTGTTGGAGACGAATCGAACCGTACATGTAAACAGCTCTAAGGAAGTGGAATCACGCGACACAATTCCAGGTAAGGGAATTTTGTAAGTATATAGAGATAGCTGCTCATACTTTGAACTCGTGGGTGAATATAGGGTATTTATGAAATGTATGACTGTTTGAGAAAATAATTGATGACGTATACGAATAGCTACGAGTATGTATACGATTTGGTTTATTAAACGATTTCTCGAAAAGGGGATAGTAAGGCTAATAAATGCATAAAACACATGTTTTGATGTTTTGAGAAACATATGGCTTTATTTTAAGCAAACCAACGGATAGGCTGGTTAGTGTTTGAATGATTTTGTGAAATAACACATGTGAGGTGCTAAGCATGGTTGGAGAACGATTTGGTTGTTTATTGAGCCGCCTATCGTATTATGTGAATTGAATCGCGTTTGAGCCTCGCTTGCGCTAGATTTTTATGGTTCCTTTTGTATGAATAGTGTTGGAGCTTAGCTCGCACCTTGATTTGGAAATTTTGATGATGTTTTATAAACCGTACTGGAGCTTTTGCTCGTATGTGGATTTCTAGTGGTTTTCTTATGCATTTAACCGTACTGGAGCTATGCTTGTACGTGGTTTTTCTCATGTTTTATGCATAAATGTCGTACTAGAGTATTACTCGTACGAGGTGGTTTAGTTATGATGCATGAACTGTGTTAGAGCTTAGCTCGTACAAGTTTTCACACTGTGGTACATATGATGTCATGGAAGTTGGTAAGATCCTCAAGCCCTACATCCTTGTTACGCTCCGAAAACGCGAAAAATATGGCAAATTTATAAACTTTTTACTCATCGATTCACAATTAAGAGTGCATTCCTGTGCAGTGTCATACATCATCACACTTATCATACCTCAAGATCTCATCATTAAATAGTATGTACCGTATCATATACATTACTCAATCTCAAGTTAATTAGTCCTAATACATCCCATACAATGTTATACATCAAGTGTCTGTAATTTCAATAATTGTCTGGGTACATGAAAAGATAGGTGATACCTCAAAACACAACATATGGCCTGGAGCTCAAGTCCTCCACTAGCCACTACTCCGTACGTCGCAGGGAAACCCTTTTTCACTTGAAGAAATCTGGGGGGAAAGAAAACAGGGTGAGCTTCTAAATCGCTCAGTAAAGGGGGTAAGGGACTCGTTATATAAACCATAACGCACATCATAAAATATTTATTTGCATGTGAAACTCAGTATACTCATTTGAAAACCATAGCATGAAAGTTCTCAAAACAACATTCTCATATCTCAAAATCATGTGGAAACATGAAGTAAAAGGCTCAGTCTAGAGCAGTAATCAAGCATGTGAAAATAATGCGATAATGGCTTTCTCAATATACGTGATAAAATCATTGTAATAATAATGCACGTGGCGCAGCCACCAAACAGACGTGGCATAGCCACTGATTTAGATTCACACATGGCACAGCCACAGAATAGGGTTTCACGTGGCAACGACCACCAAATATACGTGGCACAGCCACAAAATGGGGGATCTCGCATGGTAACGGCCACCAAATGTACGTGGCACAGCCACAGAATAGGGGATCTCACGTGGCAACGGCCACTAATTAGGGTTCTCACGTGGCAACGGCCACCAAATATACGTGGCACAGCTATAGAATGGGGGATCTCATGTGGCAACGGCCACCAAATGTACGTGGCACAGCCACAGAATAGGGGATCTCACGTGGCAACGACCACCAGTTAGGGTTCTCACGTAGCAACGATGTGACGCCCCAGAAGCGCGAAAAATAGGGCTAATTTAAAACTTTTTACTCATTAGTTCACAATTAAGGGTGCATTCCTATGCAGTGTCATACATCATCATAATTATCATGCCTCAAGATCTCATCATAATATAGTATATATTGTATTATATACATTACTCAATTCCAAGTTAATTAATCCTAATACATCCCGTACATCACTGTACAATAAGTGTCTGTAAATATAACTCTAGTCTGGGTACATGAATAGTAAATATCTACCTCAGTACACAAAATACGGCCTGGAGCTCAAGTCCTCCACTAGCCTCTAACCCGTACGTCGCAGGGAACTCACTTCACTTGAAGCGATCTGGGGGGAAGAGAAAACAGGGTGAGCTTCCAAATCGCTCAGTAAGGGGGGTAAGGGAACTCAGTTATATAAACCATATCACACATCACAAATATGTATTTGTTTATGAAGCTCATTTGAAATCGTAGCATGAAAGTTCTCAAAACATCATCATCTCATAACTCATAAATCATGTGAAAACATGAAGGTAAAAAGGCTCAATATCGAGCACTCACAAGCATGTGTAAATATATGCGATAATGGCTGTTCTCAGAATACGTGATAAAAATCACCTCAGTAAATAGCACGTGACAAGGTCACAAAACACAGCTCATGTGTAAAACGAGACTAGGCAATAAAAACTCAATTAAAACTCGTCATGGCACATCAAATATGTAATCTCCTCTGGGTGCGCATCCCAGGCATCCTCGTATAGAGGGAACGTCGACAATATGGTCGTATGCATGGTATATTGGACTTATATGTTATCAGAACAAGGCCCGACCTTACATGCTACCAGAGCAATGCCTCGCCTCATGCACACTATCACATGGTCCCTGGGTCGGTTCCCAGGCGGCCCACTCTCTCGGTCTTACATGCTACCAAAGCAAGGCCACCCAGCGTTACCAGAACGGGGGTCATCTCACATTACCAAAACGGAGGCATCTCTCGTTACCAAAACGGAGGCATCTCTCGTTACCAAAACGAAGGAATATCGGACTTACATGCTACCAGAGCAAGGCCTCCCAACGCTACCAAAGCGGAAGAATAATCGAACTTACATGTTACCAGAACAAGGCCTGTGGTCCCTGGGTCGGTTCCCAGGCGTCCCACTATATCGGTCTTACATGCTACCAGAGCAAGGCCCGATGTGTATTCAACATGACACGCATAAGTCTTAATCATTAGCCATTATCTTATAAAACGTTATGCCTTCATGTAGAACTCATAATGGTTTTCTCTCGTAAAACTCATTTAAAACATTTGTGTACTCAACACAAAACATATTAAAACCGAGTTTCAACCGGTAAAACACGCACACATTTTCTCAAATCTCAATATCGCCTTAACGTAGAGCCCAATTTACTTTTCACGCAAACTCAAAAGTTTATAAAGCAATTTCACACTCAGCTTATAAACTCATAAAATAATGGGCTCCAACCGGCTATAAAAATTGTGTGCAATTATATCACAACACAACACCAAACATGCTTGTATTCTCAAATCATGGTTCATGCTACAACGATTCATCAAAACACATACACAAATGGTTTAGTTTTCCCTTACCTCTTTGCACCTCGTATAGTGCAATCGTTTCCCCCGTATCACGGACTAGCCTTGCATTCCACTCTGGAACTCCCGAGCTGTCCAAACGATGTTAAAACATCAATACTCATTATCACATCAACCTCAATTCTCAAAATCGAGCATAATTGCTCATAACTCCTTAAATTTCTCAATTCTCATAACTCCATCACAAACCACAATCTCGCTCCCAACACCTCAACATTCTATATTTCCTATGCCACAATATCTATGTTAATACACCACATTGTCTAAATCTCCATTTATAGCTCAAAATTCTTAAATTTACCAAAGTTGCTAAATATCATCATCACTCCAACTACATTGTAATTTCATCAATCCCTAATCATTTTTCAGCTATTTCAACACAATGCCAACAACTATCATCACCAAAATCATCTCAAATATAAGGACCGAAGTTTAGAAATTACCCAAAACTTGTGGAGAGCTTATCTCTTGCCTCGATTCGATCCGTCTTTCGATTTCCAAGTATGTTGTTCTTCCTTGGGTGAGGAACAACTTTCCTTCTTGCCACAACTTCTGATTTGGACGAAAATGGGTGCTTTGGATGAGTGAGAAAGCTAGGGTTCGGTGAAAATGGGGGGTTGGAAGAGAGAGAAAGTGAAATTGCAGGAGAAAGCAGGAATTCCTTATATAGACTGAGGGTAGGAGATCGATCTGGCTCTTGATGAGATCGATCTGCATTTGAATTTGGGGACGATTTGGGGTAATTTATGCCTAGAAGATCGATCTGTCGAGGGGTGAGATCGATCTCTTTATGGCTTTATGAGATCGATCTGCACCTTGGGGAGATCGATCTTCTCCCAAACAGAAACATTTGGAGATCGATCTCTTCCTCATGAGATCGATCTTCTCTCAAACAGAATGATAAGGAGATCAATCTACTTCCATTGGAGATCGATCTGCTCCTTAAATTCCTCCTTTCTTGTGATTTTTAACTCACCAGATCGATCTTTCCTTCTCCCAGATCGATCTGTCCTCATAGCTTTATACTTATTTTAAACACTTAACATATAAATCTCCAATTATCATTCCCCAATTCACTTAGCTCAATAAATTATACTTCAAGTTCATATTACATAATTGAAATATGTCTGAAATTCTCAGATCTCACATCCTCCCCACCTTAAAAGAATTTGGTCCTCCAAATTCAACTCAACTAGTCAAAGAGATGGGGGTATTTCTCCTTCATGAGGTTTTCTAGTTCCCACGTTGCCTCTTCCCTTGAGTGATGTTTCCACAAAACTTTCACTAATGGGATGCTCTTGGTTCTAAGTACCTTCTCCTTCCTATCGAGAATCCGAACGGGTTCCTCAGTATAGCTTATATCCTCCTGTATGTCCATCTCGTCATACTCTATAACATGAGAAGGGTCCGGGTGGTACTTCCTCAACATAGAAACATGAAAGACGTTGTGTATTACGGACATCTATGGGGGTAATGCCAATCTGTAGGCTACCTCTCCCACTCTCTCAAGAATCTCGAATGGTCCTATGTATCGAGGACTCAATTTTCCTTTCTTCCCAAATCGCATGATACCCTTACTCGGTGATATTTTCAGAAATACTGCGTCACCAACATCAAACTCGAGTGGCCGCCTACGCACATCCGCGTAGCTTTTCTGTCTATCCTGTGCAGCCCGTAGCCTCTCACATATGAGTTTCACACTCTGTACAGCTTGCTCAACAAGCTCGGGAGCATTTATCTTTCTGTCACCGACTTCTTCCCAAGCTACAGGGGATCTACACCTCTTACCATATAGAGCCTCAAAGGGTACCATTCCAATACTTGCATGATAGTTGTTATTGTACGCAAACTCTGCTAGGGGCAGGTGATCATCCCATGATCCCTTAAAATCCATCGTACACGCCCTCAACATATCCTCCAGGGTCTGAATAGTCCTCTCTGACTGACCATCTGTCTGAGGATGATAGGCGGTACTAAAACTCAATCGAGATCCTATGGACTCCTGAAACTGGGTCCAAAATCTGGAAGTAAATCGGGAATCTCTATCAGAAGTAATACTCACTAGAGCCCCATGTAATCTAGCTATCTCGCTGACATACAGCTCAGCTAAGGCATCCACAGTATCTGTGCTCTTGATGGCAAGGAAGTGGACACTCTTGGTCAATCTGTCCACAATGACCCATATCGCATCACAACTTCTTCGGGTCCTCGGTAAACACATAATAAAATCCATGGTGACATGCTCCCATTTCCATGTAGGTACAGGTAAGGGCTATAGTAGTCCTCCAGGCTTCTGATGCTCAGCTTTCACTTGCTGGCATATTAAACACCTGGCCACATACTCTGCCACGTCTCGCTTCATACCACTCCACCAGTACACCTTTCTCAAGTCTCAGTACATCTTAGTACTCCCTGGGTGCATGGTGTATCGCGAGCAGTGAGATTCTCTCAGTATCAGTCTCTTTAGGGTATCATCGTCCAGTACACAAATTCGTCCTCTGAATCTCAACAATCCATCCTCACTGACTGTGAGATCCGACTGCGAACTCTGTTCAGCTTGGCTAACCATATCTATCAACCTCTGATCACTGCGCTGCCCAGTTCTAATCTGATCCATGATCCTGGGCTCTATCTGCAAGCTAGCCAAAAATCCGGTCTCTACCTCTTTAACTCTGATCCGAAGTTCGACGAACTGCTCTAATAAATCCCATTCCCTGATCATCATAGCAGATATCATACTCTTCCTGCTCAGGGCATCAGCAACTACATTCGCCTTACCCGGATGATATAGAATCTCGCAGTCATAATCCTTAAGGAGTTTCATCCATCTCCTTTGTCTCATGTTTAACTCTTTCTAATCAAAGAGATATCTTAAACTCTTGTGATCAGTGAAGATCTAGAATCTTTCCCCATATAAGTAGTGTCGCCAGATCTTCAAAGCAAATACCACAGCGGCTAACTCCAAATCATGCATGGGGTAATTTCGCTCATGGTCTTTCAGCTGTCGCGATCCATATGCGACCACTCTTCCGTGCTGCATAAGTACACACCCCAATCCTTGATGAGATGTATCACTATTCACCAAAAATCCTCCTGATCCCTCAGGAATAGTTAACACAGGTGCCGCTGTCAATCTCTTTTTTAACTCTTGAAAACTGAGCTCATATTGATCAGTCCATATGAACGGAGTCTCCTTACGCGTGAGTTTAGTCAAAGGAGCGGCAATCCTTGAAAATCCTTTCACAAATCTTCTGTAATACCCTGCCAAACCAAGGAAGCTTTGCACCTTAGTAACTGCCCTCGGTCTCTCCCAACTAAGCACAGCTGCTACTTTACTTGGATCCACTGATACTCCTTCCTCTGAGACTATATGACCAAAGAAAGCTATCCGGTTCAGCTAAAACTCACACTTACTAATCTTTCCGTATAATTGTTTATCTCGGAGTATCTGAAGTACTAACCACAAATGCTGTGCATGCTCCTCATACGATCGAGAGTATACCGGGATATCATCAATAAAGACTATCACAAATTTATCTAGATAGTCTCTGAACACTTCGTTTATCAACCTCATAAATGCAGCAGGGGCGTTCGTCAATCCAAAGGACATCACCAGAAATTTATAATGGCCATACCTTGTCCTGAAGGTCGTCTTGGGAATATCTTCTTCCTTGATCCTCAATTGGTGATAGCCCGATCTCAAATCAATCTTAGAAAAGACTGAGGCCCCTCTTAGTTGATCAAGTAGATCATCAATCTTGGGCAGTGGGTATTTATTCTTCACTGTGGCTTTATTCAACAGTCGGTAGTCTATGTATAATCTAAGACTACCATCCTTCTTCTTGACAAATAAAACCGGTGCTCCCCACGGTGAAACACTGGGCCTAATGAACCCTTGATCCAATAACTCCTGTAGTTGTTTCTTCAATTCCTCAAGTTCCACTAATGCCATCCTGTAGGGAGGTTTAGAGATCGGCTGAGTATCTGGTACTAAATCAATGGTAAACTCCAGCTCTCTCTCTGGTGGCAAACCTGGCAGCTCATCCGGGAATTCACACACCACAAGTATATCCTCAATCCTCGGATGTTCCCGCTCATCGTCTGAGATGAGTGTTTCGTAACCTTCACATGAACAATCATATTTAATACTCTCAAAAATAATATTAAAATTCTCAAATTACTTACTAGAATTCCACATATTCATTTCCTCAATATCTCAACCATACACTGTAAGGTTCAGGTAGGGAGAAAGTTACAATCTTAGTGTAGCACTCTAAACTTACTCGATTGGTTGCCAACCAATCCATCCCCAGAATTACATCAAACCCGTGTATATTCAACATGATTAGATATGCTAACATCACTCTATCTCCCACCTTTATTTCACATCCTCTACAGATTAATTCAGTTCTCTGGGATTCACGCATAGGGGTATTTACATGTAGTACATACTCTAGAGGTTCAAACTTCAAATTTAAACTACATGCAAAATGCTCTGAAATAAACGAATGCGTGGATCCTGGATCTATCAACACATGAGCCTTATGATTACAGACAGAAAGTGTACCTCTTATAGTTTCTGCTGAAGTGTCCACAGTTTCCTTATCCAGGGCAAACACACGTCCCTGTGTCACAGGTTTCTTCCCTTTCTCAGCAGCAGTGGCCCGTCTTTGGGGATTCACTTTCTGAGGCTGCTGTCTAGTAGGCTTCGGAGCATGTGGTATCTGAGGTTGAGGACAGTCCTTCACTCTGTGATCCATGTCACCACATCTAAAACATCCACAGATCGACCCAGTACAACTTCCCTCATGCGATCAGCCACAGTCTCTACAAACCCTTATCTCCGGCCTACCATATCGAGGGGTCTCCTTGATAATAGGATAAGCTCTGGGTCTCTCCAATCTGCCCTTCTGTACCTCAATCCTTCCTCTCCTGAAGGAACCTCTCCGAACATCTGCTTGAGACATCGCTGGCCTCTTGCCTTTGTCCCTAATCACTGCTCCAAACTCATTCTGGGACTGTACAATTTCAATTCTCCTCTCAATCTCTTGTGCTCGTCTCAGAGCATCTCTAAACTCAGTAATACATAACCCAATCAATCGATCTCTGATGATGGGCTTTAATCCATACACAAATCTCTTTGTGCGGAGCTCTTCATTCTTGAAAGTCTCTGGATCATATCTCAGCAGAGCGGTAAATCGGCTCTCGTAATCATCTACAGACATGTCACCCTATACCAAACTCAAAAACTCTGCTTGCCTCCTTCTCTGGGCAGCTCGTGGTACATATTGGGCTCTAAAGGCTATCTGGAACTCTTCCCAACCAATCACATCCTGGTGGGACATCAAAATACCCTGGGTAGTACCCCCACCAATCTCGAGCTCTCCCTTTCAACATATAGGCACTCATACTGACCCTCTCAGCATCGGTGCACCCCAGATAATCGAATATAACTCTCAACTCCGTCAACCACTCCTCAGCCTCTGTAGGATCCTTCTTTCCCCTAAATGCAGGTGGGTTCATTTTCAAAAGTCCTTCAGTCAGATCATGTTTCTGTCATCAGGCTGAGTGACGGGAGGCACTGGGGGTATGGGAGGTCCTTGTGGTGGTGTAGGAGTAGTACCCGAGGCATTAACTCCAAAGTGTTGTGCGAATAACGCTGCCATCTGCTCAAAACCTTGCCTCACATCGATCTCAATCCGATTAAATCGAGAGTTAGGACTCTCTGGTTGTGGGACAGGTGGCGGAGGGGACTCTGCCTACCTCCTCGAACGACCTCGTCGTTTACTCATTCTCTATCTCAACTCGTCTCATGCGCGTACATATCAAAATCGATTGAAATCTCAATCCTCAGATTCAGTTCATGACCAGACTATTACAGACACTTGGGATGTATTCTATTTCACTTAACCGACACTGACAGTACTAAACACCCTAAGCTCTAATACCAAGAAAACTCTGTGACGCCCCGGAAGCGCGAAAAATAGGGCTAATTTAAAACTTTTTACTCATTAGTTCACAATTAAGGGTGCATTCCTGTGCAGGATCATACATCATCATAATTATCATGCCTCAGGATCTCATCATAATATAGTATATATTGTATTATATACATTACTCAATTTCAGGTTAATTAATCCTAATACATCCCGTACATCACTGTACAATAAGTGTCTGTAAATATAACTCTAGTCTGGGTACATGAATAGTAAATATCTACCTCAGTACACAAAATACGGCCTGGAGCTCAAGTCCTCCACTAGCCTCTAACCCGTACGTCGCAGGGAACTCACTTCACTTGAAGCGATCTGGGGGGAAGAGAAAACAGGGTGAGCTTCCAAATCGCTCAGTAAGGGGGGTAAGGGAACTCAGTTATATAAACCATATCACACATCACAATTATGTATTTGTTTATGAAGCTCATTTGAAATCATAGCATGAAAGTTATCAAAACATCATCATCTCATAACTCATAAATCATGTGAAAACATGAAGGTAAAAAGGCTCAATATCGAGCACTCACAAGCATGTGTAAATATATGCGATAATGGCTGTTCTCAGAATACGTGATAAAAATCACCTTAGTAAATAGCACATGACAAGGTCACAAAACACAGCTCATGTGTAAAACGAGACTAGGCAATAAAAACTCAATTAAAACTCGTCATGGCACATCAAATATGTAATCTCCTCGGGGTGCGCATCCCAGGCATCCTCGTATAGAGGGAACGTCGACAATATGGTCGTATGCATGGTATATTGGACTTATATGTTACCAGAACAAGGCCCGGCCTTACATGCTACCAGAGCAATGCCTCGCCTCATGCACACTATCACGTGGTCCCTGGGTCGATTCCCAGGCGGCCCACTCTCTCGGTCTTACATGCTACCAAAGCAAGGCCACCCAGCGTTACCAGAACGGGGGTCATCTCACGTTACCAAAGCGGAGGCATCTCTCGTTACCAAAACGGAGGCATCTCTCGTTACCAAAACGGAGGAATATCGGACTTACATGCTACCAGAGCAAGGCCTCCCAACGCTACCAAAGCGGAGGAATAATCAGACTTACATGTTACCAGAACAAGACCTGTGGTCCCTAGGTCGGTTCCCAGGCGTCCCACTGTATCGGTCTTACATGTTACCAGAGCAAGGCCCGATGTGTATTCAACATGACACGCCTAAGTCTCAATCATTAGCCATTATCTTATAAAACGTTATGCCTTCACGTAGAACTCATAATGGTTTTCTCTCGTAAAACTCATTTAAAACATTTGTGTACTCAACACAAAACATATTAAAACCGAGTTCCAACTGGCAAAACACGTACACATTTTCTCAAATCTCAATATCGCCTTAACGTAGAGCCCAATTTACTTTTCACGCAAACTCAAAGGTTTATAAAGCAATTTCACACTCAGCTTATAAACTCATAAAATAATGGGCTCCAACCGGCTATAAAAATCATGTGCAATTATATCACAACACAACACCAAACATGCTTGTATTCTCAAATCATGGTTCATGCTACAACGATTCATCAAAACACATACACAAATGGTTTAGTTTTCCCTTACCTCTTTGCACCTCGTATAGTGCAATCGTTTCCCCCGTATCACGGACTAGCCTCACATTCCACTCTGGAACTCCCGAGCTGTCCAAACGATGTTAAAACATCAATACTCATTATCACATCAACCTCAATTCTTAAAATCGAGCATAATTGCTCATAACTCCTCAAATTTCTCAATTCTCATAACTCCATCACAAACCACAATCTCGCTCCCAACACCTCAACATTCTATATTTCCTATGCTACAATATCTATACTAATACACCACATTGTCTAAATCTCCATTTATAGCTCAAAATTCCTAAATTTACCAAAGTTGCTAAATATCATCATCACTCCAACTACATTGTAATTTTATCAATCCCTAATCATTTTTCAGCTATTTCAACACAATGCCAACAACTATCATCACTAAAATCATCTCAAATATAAGGACCGAAGTTTAGAAATTACCCAAAACTTGTGGAGAGCTTATCTCTTGCATCGATTCGATCCGTCTTTCGATTTCTAAGTATGTTGTTCTCCCTTGGGTGAGGAACAACTTTCCTTCTTGCCATAACTTCTGATTTGGACGGAAATGGGTGCTTTGGATGAGTGAGAAAGCTAGGGTTCGGTGAAAATGGGGGGTTGGAAGAGAGAGAAAGTGAAATTGCAGGAGAAAGCAGGGATTCCTTATATAGACTGAGGGTAGGAGATCGATCTGGCTCTTGATGAGATCGATCTGCATTTGAATTTGGGGACAATTTGGGGTAATTTATGCCTAGGAGATCGATCTGTCAAGGGGTGAGATCGATCTCTTTATGGCTTTATGAGATCGATCTGTGCCTTGGGGAGATCGATCTTCTCCCAAACAGAAATATTTGGAGATCGATCTCTTCCTCATGAGATCGATCTTCTCTCAAACAGAATCATAAGGAGATCGATCCTCTTCCATTGGAGATCGATCTGCTCCTTAAATTCCTCCCTTGTCATTTTTAACTCACCAGATCGATCTCTCCTTCTCCCATATCGATCTGTCCTCATAGCTTCATACTTATTTTAAACACTGAACATATAAATCTCTAATTATCATTCCCCAATTCACTTAGCTCAATAAATTATACTTCAAGTTCATATTACATAATTGAAATATGTCTGAAATTCTCAGATCTCACAAATGACCACCAAATATACGTGGCACAGCCACAAAATAGGGGATCTCACGTGGCAACGGCCACCAAATGTACGTGGCACAGCCACAGAATAGGGGATCTCACGTTACCAGAACGGAGAAGAATCGGGCTTACATGCTACCAGAGCAATGCCCGGTGTGTACTCAAAATTACACACCTAAGTCTTTATCAATAGCCATTATCATATAAAACTAGTTTGCCTTCACGTAGAACTCATAGTGGTTTTTCTCTCATAAAACTCGTTTAAAACCGTTTTGTACTCAACACAAAACATATTTAAAAATCGAGTCCCAACCGGTAAAACACGCACACATTTCTCAAATCTCAATATTGCCTTAACGTAGAGCCCAATTCATTTCTCACACAACCTCAACGGCTTATAAAGCAATTTCACACTCAGCTTATAAACTCATAAAATAATGGGCTCCAACCGGCTATAAAAACCGTGTGCATTCTCATCAAAACACAACACATCAAACATGCTTGTTTTATAAATCGCAAATCATGCTATAATAGTTCATAAATCACATACACAAATGGTTTAGTTTCCCTTACCTCTTTGCATCTCGTATAGCGCAATCGTTTCCCCCTTGTCACGGACTAGTCTCGCATTCCACTCTATAACTCCCGAGCTGTCCAAACGATGTTAAAACATCAACACTCATCATTCAGTAACCTCAATTCTCAAAATCGAGCATAATTGCTCATAACACCTCAAATCTCTCGATTCTCGTAACTCTATCTCATTCCACAATCTCATTCACAACATCTCAACATCCTACACTGCCCATGCCACAATATCTATGCTAATTCACCTCATTGTCTAAATTTCCATTTATAGCTCAAAATTCTCAAAATTACAAAAATTGCTAAATATCATTATCACTCCAACTACATTGTAATTTCATCAATCCCTAATCATTTTCCAACTATTTCAACACAATGCCAACAACCATTATCACCAAAATCATCTCAAATATCAAGATCGAGATTTAGAAATTACCCAAAACTTGTGAGGTGCACAACCCACGCCTCGATTCGATTCGTCCTTCAATTTCTTAGTATGTTGTTCTCCCTTTGATGAGGAACAACTTCCCTTCTTGCCACAACCTCTGATTTGGACAAAAATGGGTGCTTTGGATGAGTGAGAAAGCTAGGGCTCGGGTGAAAATGGGGTTTTGAAGAGAGAGAAAATGAAATTGCAGGAGAAAGCAGGGGTTCCTTATATAGACGGAGGGTAGGAGATCGATCTGGCTCTTGATGAGATCAATCTGCATTTGAATTTGGGGACAATTTGGGGCAATTTTATGCCTAGGAGATCGATCTGTCGAGGGGTGAGATCGATCTCTTTATGGCTTTATGAGATCGATCTGCTTTTTGAGGAGACCGATCTTCTCCCAAACAGAAACATTTGGAGATCGATCCCTTCCTCATGAGATCGATCTTCTCTAAAACAGAATCATAAGGAGATTGATCCTTTTCCATTGGAGATCGATCTGCTCACTTACTATCCTCCTTCCTTGTCATTTTTAACTCACCAGATCGATCTCTCCTTCCCCAAGATCGATCTGACCTCTTAGTTTCACACTTATGTTAAACACTTACACATAAATCTCCAAATATAATTTCCACAATTCACTTAGCCCAATAAATTACACTTCAAGTTCTTATTACATCATTAAAATATATCTAAAATTCTTAGATCTCACAATCCTCAAGCCAGAGAGGGTGAGGAAGCTCTGTTCGGTAGGGAGGCTCTCTTACAGTAAGACCCTCAAGCACAACACCCTCAAGCCAGAGTGGGCGGGGAGGCTCTATTCGGCAGGGAGGTTACATTCGGTATAGGCTCCACGTGCACTTAAGACAATGGAGGTTACATTCGGTATAGGGTAGATAAGACCTACGGTTGGCACCCCCAACCATGATATGGGTCCGCAGAATATGTTGTACCGTGTATATCATATGGAGTACGATGTACCGCGTGGTGGTTATGTGATGAGAAAGTCTGGCGAAGAACTAATCCACCTTCGTACCAGCATGATACCCCGCACACCTGGATGCGTGTGGTTTGGGATGATTTATGACGTAGTTGGCCAACATAGTCCTTGATATATAGTGACCTGTCTCACATGTTTATTACATAGTACCACATGATTTCTATGCATGAGTGCGATTGTGATTGTTCAAGGTAGACTCGAGGGAGGGGTCGAGCCTTGTGAGATTTATGACTTAAAGAAATTTGTGATGTGATTTGAAAAGGATGTTTCTTAAACGAATTTCCCTTTGTGATAAATTTTAATGAGATTGAGCATGAGATGGTTTTACATGTTGACATTTCCATGTTTTATGCCTATTTATATGATTTTCGATACATGATATATGTATATACATGTGGCATAGTTTTATTTCCTCATGCTCCTATTCTAAAAGATTTATGTATCACATTATCAGTGTCACGACCCTCAACTTACCAAAAATCAAAGTAAATTTTTCATTTTTCATACATTATTTATCATTCGTTCTTTTCTTACCTCGATCATGATCAGCTACGCTCTCAAACAGTTGGGCTGTGTGTCAATGTCTACCTCACCCAACCATAACAATTTCATTTGCATTCAAAATTTAGTAGTAAACACTTGTATAAATAAATCAGAGTTGCTGTTTACATGTGTTTACATTACTTTACATCCCCTATAGTTACATACAAAATGCTACTGTGCTATAGAAAGTTTAGATACAAAAATTTCATCAGTATGTATACCTTGAGCGATGGGATGCAGCTGATACCAAAAAGGAAAAAACCTCCAGTCGCTCTCGTCTATACTCAAATCTCTGTAGAGAGGGGAAAATAAGGGGGGTGAGCAAACCACATGCTCAGCAAGGCAATCATACGAACAGGTAGATACTGTACTATCTACGTGATCATGATGCCATGCTCAAATCCATTTATTTCATCACTTCATATCAAAACATGAGTTCATGCTTGTGTTAATGGCATGTAAAGCAATTCATGCTATTTGTTAGTGCACAAATCAAATTCAAAGCATGGCATTAATCATCATGCATATTTCATAAGTAAATCATGGCATTAATCATCATGTATATTTCATAAATAAAGCATGGCATTAATCATCATGCATTGGTGCACTTTGAAACCATTAATATACTTTCGCATCTCAAAACAAATCAACACCTGTCAGGACATCAGCCCCTCCCTCGGACTGTCCTGACCCATAAATCTTTTCAAAACATGGATTTCATTCATAAAACAGTAGACATGTGAGATAGGCAATATAATAAGGGAAATCTCCTCTAGGACTATGGCCATATCCTGTGATCCCAAGCTACACTGATCAGGTGTGCGGAATATCACCACTATCTGCTTCCACACGAGATGTGGGTCACGTCTAGCCCGCCGGTCCATAGCAGATCTCGTCCGAAGACGGCATATCATAATCTCAACACGATACAACGTACTCCATGCTACCTACATGGTACAACTTACTCCGTAGACCTATATCAACACATCATATCACACCACATCTCAGAAATGCACGTGCGAGCCTATTTAATCAGTACGACTTCTTGTCTACCCGAAGCTCCTAGCACAGCTATCAACATGTCAATTCTCAAAAATGCACGTGCGAGCCTATTTAATCGGTGCGACACCCAGTCTACCCGAAACTCCTAGCACGACAACAAGTATGGTGGGCATCTAATGCGAGCTATGCTCCAGTACCATAACAAAATTGGTATAAAGTCTGTGCGAGCTCAACTCAAGCACAACATCATAAAAATCCATGTGAAAACTAGTGCGAGCTAAGCTCCAGCACTCATACGTATGAAAACACATCAAATCTCGTGCGAGTTACACACTAGCACGCTTTCATTCTCACTAAATTCACGTAGGTGGCTCAATTCTTTGCAAAACATGGTTATCAACCATATCAAATCATTTCTTTTGCAAATATCATTTCAATTATTAGCCAACCTACCCATCACTTGCTAAAAAGCAACAAAACAAGGTTTTCAAAGCATTATGCTTTTGTTTTCATGCACATTTCTCAAAAACCCAACTCTTTACCCTTCAATCACCCAATAATCATTTCCTAGTAACACATGCACCCTAGCAAAACATTTAAGTGCCCAAATTGCGCATAGATATCTCTAAGAGTCCACACAATTCCCTTACCTCGATTTACTCGGGGTGCGACTCTCTTCCTTTACGCTTCTCGCGCTCTTGGCTCAACTTGCTCCAGTGTACCCTCAGGAGTTGCAATTCATTCATCAAACAATTGATTTAGTGTTGCTAACTCTCATTCAACTATGCATTTTACCCAATGCCTTAAATATTCATTTTACCCCTTTTTGGGTAAGTCTCACAATTGATTCCATAACACTATCTTAAATCTATACCCACAACACCATTATCACTTAAAGATATCATATTCATCATTTATTCCATCACATTTCACTTTCTCACACTAACCCATTTCTAGGTTATAATCATTCCATTGCATTCTAAATAATTTCTACCATTACTAAGCACACCAATCAACTCCAACATCAATAACTTAAACAATGTACTTGAGTTGGTGCTTTAGAAACTCACCTCTTTGGGTTTCCTTTCTTGTTCCAAGTGAAAATGCTCCTAACTTCTTTAAGACAATAAATGGGGGAATGCTTCCAAGCTATGTTGTTTCTCTCCTTGATGTGAACAATTTTGTGTCTAATAGCCTTCCCTTTAATCTTCTTGAAAATGGGTGGATTTAGAGAGAGAAAACTAGGTTTTTGGGTGGAAAATGGAAAGGGAATGGTTGTTCTCGTGAAATGCAGATTTCAACTGCTCTTATTTATAGAAAATGCCTGATGAGATCGATCTGTATGGGAAGGAGATCGATCTGGTCCTCTTAAAATCCCTCTTTTTCCACGACATTTGAAGGCAGGAGATCGATCTGTCAAAACCTTGAGATCGATCTGTCTCAAGCAGAAAGTTGAGGAGATTGATCTGCTCCAACCCGCGAGCTAAGGAAATCGATCTGTTTCATTAAGAATCGATCTGAATTTTACAGAATGTTTAGAAGATCGATCTGGCTCCTTGGAGATCAATCTACACTATTCCTATTGCTCGAATAAGAGCATTTTGGCTCTTCCAGATCGATCTCTCATCCTATGAGATCGATCTGGCCTTCATATTTTCCATATTTTCTACAGTTTTGCTACAGTAACTCATACCCAAACATCCTTAATTTTACTGTCATAGTCATTTTCTCATCCAGCCCTCTTTAAGACTTGAAAATGACATACACTCACACTTTATGCACATTAAAACTTGTGTGCATTCATTGTATAATCAAAGATATACAATACAAACCAAATGAAAGCATAAAGATTCACACCTCTTATGCAACTTCATTCCATTTTACCACACTACTTATTTTTCATTCCAATCACATTCATCATATACAAAAGTTCATTTTTTCATATTCATACATAATGAAACTTGTACGTACATCACAACTCTTATTACAAGTGTGCACATTAAACTTATGGACTCTACATCATTTATGCTTCACATTACACATACATCACCATTTACATATATACATTGTTATATATATTTGGGGTCTCACAATCAGCATGTAGATAGAGTAGTTATCTACCATGCTTACATTATTGCCTTACTAAGCATGTGGTTGCTAATCCCTCTCTATTTTCCCCCTCTACAGAGCATACATAGCAGCCCAGTGAGGACTGAGGCATTTTATTTTGGACATTCACTGCTTCCATCAGCAAAAGGTATACACACACAGATCCTTTTTGTATCTAAACAATGTAAAAGCATAGTAGTCAAATGGTAATGTAATGTGGGGGATGCATAAGTTAGAAACGTGTCATGTATAACTTAACTTTCAATGAATGACACTTCTTTTGATTTAATTGAGAATGAATGTGGAGTGGTGTTTATTATTGACTTATAGCCCAACTGTGTAGTAGTCAATTGGTTCACGACTGGGTAAGGAAAGGAAAAATGAGAAAAATTTATAGTGATTTTCGATTAAAAAATGATAAAAGGTCGTGACAAGAGATGAGAGCCTTAGGTTATGTATTGACTATCGGTTGTTGAACAAGGCTACTATCAAGAATAAGTACCCCTTGCCACGTATCGATGATTTATTGGATCAGCTTCGCAGAGCACGGATCTTTTCCAAGATAGATCTGAGGTCTAGGTACCACCAATTGAAGATTCAGAAGGAAGATGTGCCTAAGACAGCTTTTCGTACCTGCTATGGTCATTACGAATTCCTTGTGATACCTTTCGGGTTGACAAATGCGTCAGCAGCTTTTATGGTTCTAATGAATGATGTATTCAAGTCATACTTGGATCAATTTGTGATAATATTCATCGATGATATATTGGTTTATTCCAGATCCAGGGAAGATGACGAGCAGCACTTAAGGATTGTTCTGCAAACCCTCCGAGAGAGAAAGTTGTATGCCAAACTTAGTAAATGTGACTTTTGGCTAGAACAGATTCCTTTCTAGGCCATGTTGTGTCGAAGGATGGGGTGTCAGTAGATCCATCCAAGACTGAGGCTATTGTTCAGTGGGAACAGCCCAGGACAGTCACAGAGTTCAGAAGCTTTCTAGGTTTGACAGGTTACTACAGGAGATTTGTAGAGGGTTTCTCTAGATTGGCTGCTCCTTTGACACGTCTTACGAGGAAGAATATGGAGTTTACGTGGAATGAAGCGTGTGAGAAGAGTTTTCAGGAATTTAAGCACAGATTAACCACCGCTCCAGTTCTCACCATTCCTAACCGTTCAGGGAAATTTTCTGTTTACACAGATGCTTCACACTAAGGTTTGGGCTGTGTTTTGATGCAGAATGGAAATGTAGTTGCTTACAGATCCAGACAACTGAAGGATCATGAGAAGAATTATCCTACTCATGATTTAGAGTTGGTAGCCATAATATTTGCATTGAAGATATGGCGCTACTACTTGTATGGTGAGAGATTTCAGATCTTTACGAATCACAAAAGCCTTAAGTATCTGTTCTCACAGAAAGAGTTAAATATTAGACAAAGAAGGTGGTTAGAACTCTTCAAAGACTATGATTGTGAGATTTTGTACCACGTGGAGAAGGCGAATGTGGTTGCTGATGCATTGAGCAGAAGAGTCTCGAGTTGGTATCATATATGATGGTTAGGGAGCACAAGTTGTTTGAACAATTCATGAACCTTAGTTTGGATGTTACCCCACTTGAGATTGGCAGTCATGGGATTATAACCAGCTTGAGATTGGAACCGGAGTTGATTGAGAGAAACCGAAAAGCTCAGCAGAATGATCAATGGTGTATTGAGGTGATTAGCCAAATTCAGAAAGGTAAGGGTACTGATTTTGCATTGAGTTCAGATGGAATACTAAGGTCCGGAAATAGATTATGTGTCCTTAAGGATCCAGAGCTTAGGAAGTTGATTTTATCAAAGGCTCACTCATTGAGGTACACAGTACATCCAGGGAGCAGTAAAATGTATCAAAATCTTCGAAAGGTATATTGGTGGTCCGAAATGAAAAGAGATATAGCTGAGTATATTGCTAGATGTCTCATCTGTCAGCAAGTTAAGGTAGAGCATCAGAAACATAGACGATTATTGCGACCTCTACCGATATCGACATGGAAGTGGGAGCACGTCACCATGGATTTTGAGATGGGATTACCAAGAACCCGTAAGAACCACAATGCTATTTGGGTTATAGTAGATCGGTTAACGAAATCGACATACTTTTTAGCTATGAGATCTACAGATACTTTGAGTGCATTGGTGAACTTGTATGTATGGGAAATTGTGAGACTGCATGGAGTCCCAGTGAGTGTTGTTTCTGATAGGGATGTCCGCTTCACTTCCCACTTTTGGGAACATTTTCAGGAAGCGATGGGGACCCAATTGAGCTTTATCACCACTTTCCATCCCCAGACAGATGGTCAGTCAGAGAGGACTATACAGACCCTAGAGGATATGTTGAGAGCGTGTGTGCCAAATTTTAAAGGCTCATAGGACGATCACTTGCCATTGATTGAGTTCACCTATAACAACAGTTATCACTCAAGTATTGGTATGGCCCCATATGAGGCACTATATGGTCGTAGATGCCGATTACCTATTGGTTGGAAAAAGGTAGGTGACAGACAGTTGCTCGCTCCCGATTTGGTTAGACAAGCCTCAGAGGATGTTCAAACAATATGTGAGAGGTTGCGAACAGCTCAAAGTCGACAAAAGAGCTATGCTGACAGGAGACGGAGGCCACTTGAGTTCGTTGTGGGTAAGTCTGTATTTTTGAAAGTATCTCCTTCTAAGGGAATAACGAGGTTCGGGAAGAGAGGGAAACTAAATCCTCGTTACATCGGTCCATTTGAGATTCTGGACAGAGTGGGAGATAGAGCATATAGGCTAGCCTTACCATCTGAGCTAGTAGTGTCACGACCCTATTTATCCAATTTGTCTAAAAATCACTGCTAATTTTTCGCGTTTTCCATTTTCCTTACCCGGTCGTGAACATCCTCATTAATACACAGTTGGGCTGTGACGCAGTAATAATCATTCTTAACCACCCATTTTCCAATTAAGAAAAAGAAATGTCATACATTTAAGAGTTAAGACACATGTTCATACATGACATACTTTCTATCATTTTCATCCCCCATATTACAAATTCAAATGATCATTATGCTTTTACATTGTTTAGATACAACAAGAATCTTTGTGTATATACCTCTGGGTGATGGAGATGCAACGGATGTCTTAACAAAATGCCTCAATCCTTACTAGGCCACTATGTACCCTCTGTAGAGGGGGAAAGTAGAGAGGGATGAGCAACCACACACTCAGTAAAGCAATAATGCAAGCATGGTAGATAATTACTCTATCTACATGTTGATAATGTTATGCATAAATCGTTATAATCGGAGCATGAGGAATTAAAACTATGTCATATGAGTATACATATATCATGTACAAAAAAAAATGGAAAACAGGCATAAAAAACATGGAATCATCATCATGTAAAACCTTTCATGCTCAACCGCATTTAAAACTCATCACAAAGGAAAATTCATTTAAGAAACATCATTTTAAATCCATCTCTTACACAAAACATCTCACAAAAGTTATCACTTTTCAATACACATCAATCTCATCACAAATCTCTTTAAATCAAAAATTTCTCAAGGCTCGACCCCTCCCTCGGGTCTACCCTGGACAAAACACAATCACACTCATCTATCAAAACCATGTGGTACTATGTAATATCAAATGAGATAGGTTACTATATCTCAACAGACTATGTTGGCCAACTACGTCATAAATCATCCCAGACCACACGCATCCAGGTGTACGAGGTATCGGGCTGGTACGAAGGTGGGTTAGTCCATCGCCAGACTTTCTCATCACAAAATCACCACGTGGTACATCGTATTTCATGTGATATATACGGTACATCATACTTCGTGAACCCATATCGTGGTTGGGGGTGCCAGCCGTAGGCCTTATCCACCCTATACCAAGAGCTTTTCGCACCCATGTAAGAGATCCTCCCTGCAGAACAAAGCTTCACCGCCTCCTCTGGCTTGAGGATGTTGTGCTTGAGGGTCTTACCCTAAGAGAGCCATCCCACCGAACAGAGCCTCCCCGCCCTCTCTGGCTTGAGTATGTAAGGCTTGAAGATCTTACCGTAAGAGAGCCTCTCCATAAAACAAAGCCTCCCCGCCCTCTCTGGCTTGAGGATGTAGGGCTTGAGGATCTTACCAACTTCCACAGCATCATACGTACCACAGTGTGAAAAACTTATGCGAGCAAAGCTCTAGCACAACTCATGTATCATAACTAAACCACCTCGTACGAGCAACGTTCTAGTACAACATTTATGCATAAAACATGAGAAAAACCATGTACGAACATAGCTCCAGTAGGGTTATATGCATAAGAAAATCACTCGAAATTCTCGTACGAGCAGAAACTCCAGTATGGTTTATAAAACATCATCACAAATCAATTCAAGGTGTAAGCTAATCTCCAGCACTATTCATACATGAGAAGCATAAAAATCTAGTGCGAACGAGGCTCCAGCGCGATTCATATCACACAAATATGATAGGCAACTCATAAATAATCAAAACAATCCCAAAATCGATTTTAGCACCTCACAAGTGCTATTTCACGAACCCATTCAAACACTAGCCAGCCTATCCATTAATTTGTTCAAAACCAAGTGTTGTGTTATGTGAAAACATTTCAAACACATGGGTTATGCATTTATTAGCCTTACTATCCTCTTTTCAAGAATTGTTTAATAAACCAAATCGTATATATACTCGTAGCTATACGTATACATCATCAATCATTTTCTCAAATAGTCATGCATTTCATAAACGCCCTATATCCATCCACAAAATACGAGCAGCTACCTCTATATACTTATAGAATTCCCTTACCTGGAAATCGCGTCGCGTGATTTTGTTTCTTTAAAGCTGCTTGCTGCTGGTGCGGTTCGATTCGTCTCCAACAAACTCTCCGAAACCGTACACAATCGTATATCGCACCAATTTAGTTCATATAACACAACTCTTGTGTTTGCTATAGTCGATTTAACCTATAGCCTCCTTTAACACTTATAAGGCCTAATTTTTATCGTTTTACTCGTATCTCGAGTCTATTAATTTTTTTTAGGCCTATTGGTTCATACCAAGTCGATATTAAGCTCATAGTGTTCATACTTCATCAATTTCTTCACTATGGCATTTTATCACACATCATACATACTCATTTTCATCAATCCTCTAGACTCACAATGTGGCTTCATTTAACCATTTCAAATCATCCATATTACTTCAATAACAACTTATCATAATCCATAAACCACCAACTCATCAAAATCACACTTTCTCACACTAACTCATTCTATGTTCTAGGTCACTCTAGTTCTATCATAACCTAGTTAGCTTTGACCATCAACACACATGCAAATCAACCCCAAAACCATTAATTAGACAATGTACTTCGACTGAGGTATTAGAAACTTACCAAATCTAGCTTCTCTTCTTGCTCCAAAGAAAATACACATTACTCCTTAAATCCAACAAATGGGGTTTTGAATCCAAAGTAGGTTGTTCTTCTATTTGATAGGAACAACTTTGTATCTAATAGGCTTTTCTCAAATCTCACTGGAAATGGGTGGCTTTTAGGAAGAGAAATCTAGGTTTTTGGTTGAAATGTAAGAAATGGGGGTTGTTTCCGTGATTTGCATATTTCACTGCTCTTATTTATAGAAATTGCTCAATGAGATTGATCTGTCGAAGTATAAGATCGATCTGGTCCTCTTAAATCTCTCATTTTCACGTCGATTTGAATGCATGAGATCAATCTGTCGAGGGCTTGGAATCGATCTGTCCCAAGTAGTAGCTTAAGGAGATCGATCTGTATCCAGGGGAGATCGATCTACTCCAACCCGAGAGCTAAGGAAATCGATTTGTTTACCTCCGAATTGATCTTCTCATTACAAAATGTTTAGCAGATCGATCTAGATCCATTGGAGATCGATCTGTCTTGTTCCATTACTCAAATAAGAGTATTTTTTGCTCTTCCAAATCGATCTCTCATCCCATGAGATCGATCTGGCATTCATATTTCTAGATTTTTGTTGCAGTTTTGTGAGATCTGAGAATTTCAGACATATTTTATTGATGTAATAATAATTTGAGTATAATTTATTGAGCTAAGTGAATTGTGGGAATTATAATTGGAGATTTATGTGTTAAGTGTGTAAAATAAGCATGATCCATGAGGACAGATCGATCTGGGAGAAGGAGAGATCGATCTGGTGAGTTAAAAATGACGAGGAAGGGGAAATTTAAGGAGCAGATCGATCTCCAATGGAAGAGATCGATCTCCTTATGAATCTGTTTGAGAAGGGATCGATCTCATGAGGAAGAGATCGATCTCCAAATGAATCTGTTTGAGAGAAGATCGATCTCATGAGGAGGAGATCGATCTCCAAATGCTTCTGTTTGGGGAGAAGATCGATCTCCTTAGGAGCAGATCGATCTCATAAAGCCATAAAGAGATCGATCTCACCCCTCGACAGATCGATCTCCTAGGCATAAAATTACCCAAATCGTCCCCAAATTTCAAACACAGATCGATCTCAGCAAGAGGCAGATCGATCTCCTACCTCCAGTCTATATAAGGAACTCGTGTTTTCTCCTGAAATCTCACTTTCTCTCTCTTCCAAAACCTCCATTTTTCCGAAAACCTAGTTTCTCACTCCTCCAAATCCCCCATTTCTGACCGAATCAGCTATTGTGGTAAGAAGGAAAGTTGTTCCTCATCAAAGGGAGAACAACATACTTGGAAATCGAAGGAAGAATCGGATCGAGGCGTGAGTTGTGCGTCTCACAAGCTTTGGGTAATTTCTAAACCTCGATCTTGATATTTGAGCTGATTTTGATGTTAGTGGTGGTTGTAATTGTGTTGAAATAGTTGAGGAATGATTAGGGATTGATGAGATTGTAATGTAGTTGGATTAATGTTGATATTTGGAAATTGTGGCAATTTTGAGGATTGTGCTATAAACGGAAATATAGACAAGGTGGTAAATTAGCGTAGATAATTGGTATTAGAGATATCGAACATTGGGATATTGTGAATAGGGTTGTAGTTTAAGGTTGAGTTACGAGAATCGAGAGGTTTGAGGAGTTATGAGCAATTATGCTCGATTTTGAGAATTAAGGTTTATGTGATGTTGAGTATTGATGTTTTAACATCGTTTGGACAGCTCGGGAGTTCCAGAGTGGAATGCGAGGCTAGTCCGTGATACGGGGGAATGATTGCACTATACGAGGTGCAAAGAGGTAAGGGAAATCTAAACCATTTGTGTATGTGATTTGTAAACTGTTATAGCATGATTTATGATTTATAAACAAGCATGTTGAGAGTTTTGTGTTGAGATTTGAACTGCACACGATTTTATAGCCGGTTGGAGCCCAATGTTTTATGAGTTTATAACTGGGCTCTACGTTAAGGCAATATTGTGATTTGAGAAATGTGTGCGTGTGCTTTGCCGGTTGGAACTCGGTTTTACTACGTTTTGTGTTGAGTACAAAACGATTTCAAATGAGTTTTATGAGAGAAAACCGTTACGAGTTCTACGTGAAGGCAAACCTGTCTTATGTGATAAGACTTGGGTGTGTAGTTGTGAGTACACACCGGGCATTGCTCTGGTAGCATGTAAGCCCGAATTCTTCTCCGTTCTGGTAACGTTGAGAAAACCCATTGGTGGCTGTGCCACGTATACCCCATCGGTGGCTGTGCCACGTATACCCCATTGGTGGCTGTGCCACGTTGAGAAAACCCCATTGGTGGCTGTGCCACGTTGAGAAAACCCCATTGGTGGCAGTGCCACGTTGAGAAACCCCATTGGTGGCAGTGCCACGTTGAGAAACCCTATTCTGTGGCTATGCCACGTGAGAAAATAATTCAGTGGCTTTGCCACGTGTGTTTTGTGGCGATGCCACGAGTGATTTTAAATCAGTGGCTATGCCACGTTATTTGAGAAAGCGTTTAACGCGTTATTTTCACATGCTTTGTTAATGCTCTAGAGTGAGCCTTTCTACTTCATGTTTTCACATGACTTGACACATGAGAGTGTCGTTTTGAGTATTTTCATGCTATGGTTTTCAAATGAGTTTCACATACAAATAAATGCTTTGTGATGTGCATTTTGGTTTATGAAATGAGTCCCCTACCCCCCTTACTGAGCGATTTAGAAGCTCACCCTGTTTTTCTTTCCCCCCAGAGTTCTTCAAGTGAATAAGGACTTCCCTGCGACGTACGGAGTAGTGGCTAGTGGAGGATTCGAGCTCCAGGCCATATATATTGTATCTTAAGGTATATTTATCTTTTCATGTACCCAGACTATTATTGTAATTACAGACACTTGATGTATAACATTATATGGGATGTATTAGGATTAATTAACTCGAGATGGATTAATGTATTTGATATGATATATAAATTCTAGTGATGAGATCCTGAGGCATAATGATCATGATGATGTATGACACTGCACAGGAATGCACCTTTAATTGTGAATTAACGAGTAAAAAGTTTTAAATTTGCCCTATTTTTCGCATTTTCGGGGCGTGACAAGTTTTCTGCAGTAACTCATACCAATTATTCTTGATTTGCTGCCATGATCATTTTCTCATCCAACCACCTTTAAGACTTGAAAATGACATCCATCCATACCTTATACACATTAAAACTTGCGTACATTCATTGTATAGCCAAAGGTATCCCATACCAAACTAAATAGAAGTATAACTTCATTCTATTTCACTACACTACTCATTTTGAGTTCTAATCACATTCATCACTAATAAAAGCTCATTTCTTTATATTCATAGATAATGAGACTTATATGTACATCACAAACTCTTATTACAAGTGTGTACATTGAATTTATGGACTTTACATCACTTATGTTTCACATTACATGTACATCATCATACTTATGAATTCATAAGGTTTACATCTGAAATACGGGCCTTACAATCCTCTCCTCCTTCAAGGAATTTGGTCCTCCAAATTAGAACTAAGTTACTCCTAAAAAAGTTGGGGGTACTTCTCATGTATCAAGTTCTCCAATTCCCATGTGGCTTCTTCCACCGTGTGATGTTGCCAAAGAACTTTCACCAAGGGAATTGTCTTATTTCGTAACACTTTCTCTTTTCTATCTAATATCTGAACTGGCTTTTCCACATATGTCATACTCTCATTGAGCTCCAATGGCTCATATCTTATCACATGTACTGGGTCCGGGTGATACTTACGAAGCAAAGAGACGTGGAAGACATTATGAACATTTGCCAAGTCCGGTGGCAATGGCAACCTATACACCTTATCTCCCACTCTTTTCAAAATCTTGAAGGGTCCAATGTATCTAGGGCTCAGCTTGCCTTTCTTACCAAATCTCATAATACCCTTCGAAGGTGAAACTCTCAAAAATACTGACTCACCCACTTCAAACTCTAGTCGTCTACGTCTCTTGTCAGCATAACTCTTTTGTCGGCTCTGAGCTGTCCGTAATCTCTCACATATCAATTAGACGTCCTCAGATGCCTGCTGCACTAAGTCTGGAGTAAAAATCTATCTGTCACCAACCTCTTCCCATCCAATGGGGGATCGACATCTGCGTCCATACATTGCCTCATATGGTGTCATCTCGATACTCGTATGATAGCTATTATTATAGGCGAACTCAGCTAACTACAGGTGATCGTCCCAGGAGCCTCCAAAATCCAGCATACACGCCCTCAACATATCCTCCAGGGTCTATATAGTCCTTTCTGATTGCCCATCTGTCTGAGGATGAAAAGCGGTGCTAAAACTCAAGTGGGTCTCCATCGCTTTTTGAAAATGTTTCCAGAAATGGGAAGTGAAGCGGGCATCCCTATCAGAAACAACGTTCACTGGTACACCATGTAGCCGTACTATCTCTCGAACATACAAGTTCGTCAACTGACTCAGAGTATCGATAGCTCTCATAGCTAGGAAATGGGTTGACTTAGTCAATCGATCTACAATAACCCATATGGCATCATGACCTCTATGGGTCCTCGGTAATCCCATCACAAAATCCATGGTGATACGCTCCCACTTCCATGTTGATATCGGTAGAGGCTGCAATAACCTATAGGCTTCTGATGCTCTACCTTCACCTGTTGACAAACGAGACACTTAGCAACATATTCAGCAATGTCACTTTTCATTCCAGACCACCAATAAACCTTTTGAAGGTTTTGATACATCTTGATACTCTCTGGATGTATCGTGTACTTCGATGAGTGAGCCTCTGAAAAAATCAGTCTCCTGATATCAAGATTCTCGAGAACACATACTCTGCCTCTAAACCTCAATAATTCATCTGTACTCAGCTCAAAATAAATACCCTCACCTGTCTATATCTGACTCAACCAATCGATACACTGTCGTTCGCTCTGCTGAGCCTGCCGAATACGGCCAATCAACTCTGGCTCCAATCTCAAACTAGCCATGATCTCAACTCTCTTTGATCCAGGTAGGGATACATCCAAACTGAGGTTCACAATTTGTTTCAACAACTCATTCTCTCGTACCATCATATAAAACACCAACCCTAGGCTCTTCCTGCTTAAAGCATCGACAACTACATTTGCCTTACCCCGAGTGGTACATGATTTTATAATCATAATCCTTTAAAAGTTTGAGCCATCTTCTTTGTCTCATGTTTAGCTCTTTCTATGAGAATAGGTACTTAAGGCACTTATGATCTGTGAAAACTTGAAATTTCTCACAATAGAGGTAGTGGCGCCATATTTTCAAAGCAAACACCACGGCCGCTAACTCCAAATCATGTGTCGAGTAGTTCCTCTTGTGATCTTTCAACTGTCTATATCCATAGGCAATTACCTTCTCATCCTGCATAAGCACACAGCCCAATCCCTAGTGTGATGCATTCGTGTACACCGAAAATCCTCCTGAGCTGGTAGAAATGGTGAGAACTGAAGCAGTGGTCAATCGACGCTTAAGCTCCTCAAAACTCCTCTCACATGCCTCATCCCATACAAACTTAACATCCTTACGCGTGAGGCGTGTCAATGGAGCAGCTAGTCTGGAGAAACCCTCAACAAATCTTTGATAATACCCTGCCAATCCCAGAAAACTTTTGATCTCAATAACTGTCTAGGGCTGTTCCCACTGTACAACTGCCTCTATCTTCGATGGATCCATCGATACCCCATCCTTCGACACCACATGGCCCAGAAACAAGATCTGCTCTAACCAAAAGTTACACTTACTGAGTTTGGCATATAGTTCCTTCTCTTAGAGAGTCTGCAGAACTATCCTCAAGTGTTCCTCATGATCCTCCCTGGACTTGGAATAAACCAAAATGTCATCAACAAACACAATCACAAACTTATCCAGGTATGGCTTGAATACATCATCTGTCAGTGCCATAAATGCTGCGGGAGCATTTGTCAATCCGAATGGCATCACCAAAAAGTTGTAGTGGCAATAACGGGTACAAAATGCTGTCTTGGGTACATCTCCACCCCTGATCCTCAACTGATGGTACCTTGACCGCAAATCTATCTTTGAAAATACTTGGGCCCCTCGGAGCTGATCCAACATATCATCGATTCTTGGAAAGGGTTACTTGTTCTTAATGGTGGCCTTATTCAACAACCGGTAATCTATACACAGTCGAAGGCTTCCATCCTTCTTCCTTACAAACAGAACCGATTCTCCCCAAGGTGAGACACTCGATCTAATGAACCCCTTCTCTAGTAACTCTTGCAGCTGTTTCTTTAGCTCTTCCAACTCAATCGGAGCCATTCTATACGGTGGTTTTGATATCAGCTCTGTACCAAGCACTAACTCTATGTAAAATTTCATTTCCCTTTCAGGTGATAGTCCTGGTAATTCGTCCGGAAAGACATTGGGGTAATCCGTAATTACGGGTATGTCCCTCAATTCCAGGTGTGCCTTATCTATATCGACCACATAGGCAATGAACCCTTCACATCATTCTTTCCACCGTTAGTGTCACAAATCATCGCATCAATATTCAACATAAGCATATAAATTCATCTCTCAAGTAGATTAAATAAAATCATACTCTTTTCATTTAACATAATTATGTTCTTTCAATTCATTTCACAAATCTTACAATATGATTTTCTATCTCTGGAAACATCAAAGTCTTAGCATGACAGTGCATAACAACATGATTGGCAGCCAACCAATCCATTCCCAATATTACATAAAAATCATTCATATTCAATAAAATTAAATTGGCTGTCATTTCCTTTTCCTCTATCTTTAACTTACAATCTCTACATACATGCTCCGTCAATTGACTATCATTCATGGGTGTGAAAATCATCAACATTTTATCCAACAATGTACGTTTCACATGCTTCAACATTTATATGCAAAGGAAGGTGATATGAAGGAATGCATGGCACCAGGGTCAAATAATACCAACGCTTCTAAATTAAAGATTCGGATGGTACCTTTAATCACATCAGTCGATGCGTCCGTAGTGTCCTGGTCCAGCGCATGTACTCTTCCTTTACTCACACCCGCTACCTGCTTTCCTTTTTCCTCAACTGTGATCCTTCTTCTCGGGGTAGGTGTCTCAACCGAAGCCCTATTTGGCTCCTTGCCCTTCTGTGGGGTAATATCCATCCTCTCGGGATAATACTTTGCTATATGTCCTGGTTTCTCGCATCGGTAGCACACTGCAGGGGTCATCGAACAAGGCCTAGTCCCATGAAATCTATCAAATCTCCTGTACCTCTTAGTAGTAGGTCGTGCTCCTCCAATAACCATACCTCTCAGTGCAGTCAAAGCTGGATATGCGAGAGGTCTAGTAGCTCTCTTCTGCACCTCTTCGATTTTAGGTCTCTTCTCAAAGTATCTCTGACCTCCTCTCCTGGTCACTCTATCCATCTCGGATCTCTTTCGGTCTCTATCTCTTCTGATACTGATCCCCCCAAGCTTGGAGGCATTCTTCTCAAAGTCTTGCTCGCATAACTGAGCCTTGTGTACCGCCTCCTCATAAGTATGAATGTCAAAGGGAGCTAGCTTAGTCTGGATGGTCAATCTCAAACCATCAACGAACTTCTAAATTTTTTGGGTCTCACTACCCATCTTATCCGGGTCGTATCTCCCCAATGACATAAACTTGGACTCATACTCGTCCACAGTACAGTTTCCCTGAACTAAATTCATAAATTTCATCTGTAATTTTCTCTGTGCGGTGGCTGGAATATACTGCCTCCTAAAAGCCTCCAAGAATATCTCTCAAGTGATCTCGGAGTGTCTGGCCCTCAAAATAGCTTCGGTGGATCTCCACCAGTGCTCTACTTCACCTTTCAGCATAAACACAGCAAAGGCTACCTTCTCAGTTGATGTACATCTGAAAAATCTATATAAATTCTCCATCTCCTACACCCAATCCTCCGTAATAACCGGGTCTTTCACCCCTCTGAACACTGGAGGTTTCAATCCTTGGAACTCTAGCAATCTGCTCAACTCGCAGTCATAACAAATCACTACCGCTTTGTTGTGGAGCGATATGAGAGGTTGTATCCTAGACTGGAGGTGGTGTAACAATAGCAGTCTCTGTAGTCTAAGATCTCTCTGCCTTTGTAAATGTCTGTCCAATAGTATTAGGCTATGCTACGGGGCCTCGTCTATCAGCGGCACCCAAAGCCTGCGTGACTATCTCAACTAGGCTCTCTATACTCCGCTCTATCCTAGCGAAGTGAGCCTCTGTATCCCTTGATCTCTCAGCAGGGTTCTATGGAGCCTGGTCAGTCTGTGGCTCTGCACGGCTCTCAAGCCTACCTCTACTGCCTCTAGCACGTGCTCTCGCCTCTCTACCTTTACGTGTAACAGGCATCCTACCTAACTTCCTCTATTCACAATCACTTACTAAACTCAATCTATCACGGTATACACAATTATATTTAAATAAAAGCATAGTAATATGGGGATGTACTTTTCTTACGTTTTATTACTGACTCACATTAGGCCAACACAGCTCTGATACCAATCTCTGTCATAACCCTATTTATCCAATTCGTCTGAAAATCATTGCCAATTTTTTACGTTTTCCTATTTTCTTACCCGATCGTGAACATCCTCACTAATACACAGTAGGGCTATGAGGGAGTAATAATCATTCTTAATCATCCATTTTCCAATTAATCAAAAGAAATGTCATACATTTAAGAGTTAAGACACTTGTTCATACATGACGTACTTTCTAACATTTACATTCCCCATATTACAAATTCAAATGATCACTGTGCTTTTACATTGTTTAGATACAAAAAGAATCTCTGTGTATATACCTCTGGGTGATGAAGATGCAGCGGATGTCTCAACAAAATGCCTCAGTCCTCACTGGGTCACTATGTACGCTCTGTAGAGGGGAAATTAAAGAGGGATGAGCAACCACACGCTCAGTAAGGCAATAATGAAAGTATGGTAGATAACTATTCTATCTACATACTGATAATGTTATGCATAAATCGTTATAATCGGAGCATGAGGAATTAAAACTATGTCATATGAGTATACATATATCATGTATAGAAAACATGGAAAACAGGCATATAAAACATGGAATCATCATCATGTAAAACCTCTCATGCTCAACCTCATTTAAAACTCATCACAAAGGGAAATTCATTTAAGAAACATCCTTTTAAATCCATCTCTTACAAAAAAACATCTCACAAAAGTTATCACTTTTCAAAACACATCAATCTCATCACAAATCTCTTTAAATCACAAATTTCTCAAGGCTCGACCCCTCCCTCGGGTCTACCCTAGAAAAAACACAATCACACTCATGTATCAAAACCATGTGGTACTATGTAATATCAAATGAGACAGGTTACTATATCTCAACAGACTATGTTGGCCAACTACGTCATAAATCATCCCAAACAACACGCATCCAGGTGTGCGGGGTATCGTGCTGGTACGAAGGTGGGTTAGTCCCTCGCCCGACTTTCTCATCACAAAATCACCACGCAGTACATTGTACTCCTCAGACCCATATCGTGGTTGGGGGTGCCAGCTGTAGGTCTTATCTACCCCATACCAAGAGCTTTTTGTACCCATGTAAGAGAGCCTCCTTGCAGAAAAAAGCCTCCCCGCCTCCTCTGGCTTGAGGATGTTGTGCTTGAGGGTCTTACCCTAAGAAAGCCTCCCCCCCGAACAGAGCCTCCCCGCCCTCTTTGGCTTGAGGATGTAAGGCTTGAGGATCTTACCGTAAGAGAGCCTCCCCGCCTTCTCTGGCTTGAGGATGTAGGGCTTGAGACTCTTACCAACTTCCACAGCATCATACGTACCACAGTGTGAAAAACTTGTGCGAGAAAAGCTCTAGCACGACTCATGTATCATAACTAAACCACCTCGTACGAGCAACGCTCTAGTACGGCATTTATGCATAAAACATAAGAAAAATCACGTACGAGCATAGCTCTAGTATGATTATATGCATAAGAAAACCACTTGAAATCCTCGTACCAGCAGAAGCTCCAGTACGGTTTATAAAACATCATTACAAATCAATTCAAGGTGCGAGCTAATCTCCAGCACTATTCATACAAGACAAGCATAAAAATCTAGTGCGAGCGAGGCTTCAGCGTGATTCATATCACACAAATACGATAGGCGGCTCATACATAATTAAAACAATCCCAAAACCGATTTTAGCACCTCACAAGAGCTATTTCACAAACCCATTCAAACACTAGCTAGCCTACCCATTAATTTGTTCAAAACCAAGCATTGTGTTATGTGAAAACATTTTAAACACATGGGTTATGCATTTATTAGCCTTACTATCCCCTTTTCAAGAATCGTTTAATAAACCAAATCATATATATACTCGTAGTTATACGTATACATCATCAATCATTTTCTTAAACAGTCATGCATTTCATAAACGCCCTATATCCATCCATAAAATACGAGCAGCTACCTCTATATACTTACAGAATTTCCTTACTTGGAAATCGCGTCGCGTGATTTAATTTCTTTAAATCTGCTTGCTGCTGGTGTGGTTCGATTCGTCTCCAACGAACTCTCCGGAACTATACACAATCGTATATTGCACCAATTTAGTTCATATAACACAACTCTTATGTTTGCTATAGTCAATTTAACATATAGCCTCCTTTAACACTTATAAGGCCTAGTTTTTATCGTTCTACTCGTATCTCGAGTCTATTGATTTTTTTTTAAGCCTATTGGTTCATACCAAATCGATATTAAGCTCATAGTGTTCATACTTCATCAATTTCTTCACTATGGCATTTTATCACACATCATACATACTCATTTCCATAAATCCTCTAGACTCATAATGTGGCTTCATTTAACCATTTCAAATCATTCATATTATTTCAATAACAACTTATCATAATCCATAAACCACCAACTCATCAAAATCACATTTTCTCACACTAATCCATTCTATCTTCTAGGTCATCCTAGTTTCGTCATAACCTAGGTAGTTTTGACCATCAACACACATGCAAATCAACTCCAAAACAATTAAATAGACAATGTACTTGGGCTGAGGTATTAGAAACTTACAAATCTAGCTTCTCTTCTTGCTCCAAAGAAAATACACCTTGCTCCTTAAATCCAACAAATGGGGTTTTGAATCCAAAGTAGGTTATTTTTCTCTTTGATAGGAACAACTTTGTATCTAATAGGCTTTTCTCAAATCTCACTGGAAATGAGTGGCTTTTAGGAAGAGAAATTTAGGTTTTGGGTTGAAATGTAAGAAATGGGGGCTCAATGAAATCGATCTGTTGAAGCATGAGATCGATCTGGTCCTCTTAAATCCCTTATTTTCACGCCAATTTGAATGCATGAGATCGATCTGTTGAGGGCTTGGGGTCGATCTGTCCTAGGCAGTAGCTTAAGGAGATCGATATGCATCCAGAGGAGATCGATCTACTCCAACCCGAGAGCTAAGGAAATCGATATGTTCGCCTCCAAATCGATCTTCTCATTACAGAATGTTTAGCAGATCGATCTGGCTCCATTGGAGATCGATCTGTCTTATTCCATTGCTCAAATAAGAGCATTTTTTACCCTTCCAGATCAATCTCTCATCCCATGAGATCTATCTAACATTCATATTACCAAATTTTTGCTGTAGTTTTCTGCAGTAACTCATACCAATTATTCTTGATTTGCTGCCATGATCATTTTCGCATCCAACCACCTTTAAGACTTGAAAATGACATCCATCCATACCTTATACACATTAAAACTTGTGTGCATTCATTGTATAGCTAAAGGTATCCCATACCAAACTAAATGGAAGTATAACTTCATTCCATTTCACCACACTACTCATTTTGAGTTCTAATCACATTCATCATTTATAAAAGCTCATTTCTTTATATTCATACATAATGAGACTTGTATGTACATCACAAACTCTTATTACAAGTGTGTACATTGAATTTATGGACTTTACATCACTTATGTTTCACATTACATGTACATCATCATACTTATGAATTAATAAGGTTTACATCTGAAATACGGGTCTTACATGCAGAGGTCCACAATGTCTTCCATGTTTCCATGTTCTGAAAGTACCATCGGGATCCAGCACATGTAATTAGCTATGAGCCATTGGAGCTCAAGGAGAATATGTCATATATAGAGAAACCGGTCTGGATATTGGATAGAAAAGAAAAGGTGTTGCGGAACAAGTTAATTTCATTGGTTAAGGTCCTGTGGCAGCATCATACATCAGAGGAAGCCACCTGGGAGTTAGAGGATTGATAAAAGAGAAATATCCCCAACCTTTTTAGGAATAAACTTGATTCAATTTGAAGGACCAAATTTTCTAAGGAGGGGAGAAATGTAATGCTCGTAGTTTCACACGTATTTCTTATGAGGCTATGATGTATATGCACATTGTTACAGGTGTATAAATAATAAAGGATGTAGGGATTATGAAATTTAATGTAGAATCCATGAATTCAAGTTGTGTGCATAAGTTTTATTGTCTATTAATTATATGAAATGGATACTATTATATGTTAGTTGTGTACGTGATGTAAAATGAGGTATTAGGTGAATAAGGATAAGTTACACATTGAGAATCTACAGAAAACTGTAGTAATGTGGATGCAGAGGAAGAGCATATCGACTCCCATGAATGAGAGATCGATCCCCTCCCATGAAATGTCGAGTATCAGTTCAATTGGGACAGGGCAGATCGATCTCATAACAAGCCAGATCGATCTCCTTAAGCCTCGGTCTGAAAGAAATCAATCTCTCACAAGGAAACAGATCGATCTCCAAATGCCTCGGGTTGAAACAGATCAATCCTCCCTTACTACTTGATCGATCTCGTAGTAGGTAATCTGAGTGGTTGGAGTAGTTGAACCACAAGCAGATCAATCTCCACCATGCACTAGATCGTTCTCCTAGGTTTTGTCTATATAAGAAACACGGCTTTTGGAACTGAAACATGTTTCCCTCTTTCCTAGACACTCCAACACTCACCATTTTCACACAAAACCAAGCCTTCTCACTTTAGAAAACACTACATTCCCAGCAGATTTGGAGGAAGTTTAAAGAGGTAAAATTGTTCCTTGTAGTGAGGAGAATGATATATCTAAAAATCTAAATGGATTGCTCAAGGAAAAGAGTTAAGCATCCCACAAGTTTGGTCTAGAGAAAGGAGGAAGCTTGGTGAATGCATATTGTGTTAGTAGAAAATGGCTAAGATACGTAGAACTCACTTAATCTAAAATGTACCTAGAAAAGAGATAAATTGAGTTTGTCATTGCAATGATCTTGGAGTACTATGATATTGGTGGTGTTGAGTGAATGATTTTAGATGAATTTACAAAGAAATATCAAGGTGAAATATGATAAAAAGGCTTGGAGAATATAAATAGATAAGTAAATGACAATGTGAATGTTTAGGAAAAGAAAAAGAAGATAACTTAATGATTTACACGTGTAGATTGGAATACGTTGAAAAACGATTAACTCGGATCGCGAACGGAGCAAACGAGACAAAGTAAATACGAGCGCGATTCAAGGTAAGGGATTGTATGTTAACGATAGAGATATTCGTACGTATTTTTGCAGCGATTTTAGTAGTTATAACGCTAGTGATATTATGTTTAGATATTGAGCCATGAAGTGATATGAAAATATGAAATATATTATGGCATAAATTGTGAAAATGGGATGTGGGAAGGAAAACAGCATGACATGCATGTTTTTAATGTTTTTACAATTATATGTTGTTATTGTGACTGAGGGATGATAAAGGATAGGTTGGCTAGTTTTACATTTTTTGCATGGATTGGCATGCTATGTCAATAAACATGATTTGAGTTTTCTTTTTGAGAAAATAGCCATCTATCTGACTGAAATATAAAAAGGTGTTGGAGCTTTAGCTCACACTTGCTTTGCTTTTAATGATTTTGACTATGCTGGAGATTATACTCGCATATGTTTTCATAATTTGATAAATCGTGCTAGAGTGCACCTTACACGTGGTTTTATGATGATGATAATGCCCTGGAGCCAAGCTCGTACAATGATTTTGAGATGATACGGTGCTAGAAGCAGTTGCTCGCACTGAGAGACACCACGTTGGAGCTTTGCGGAGATTGTGTCACGCTGATTCTGCTCGCTTTTTATATGAGACATGGGTTAGGATGATGAGTCTGTCCTTGTAAGGTGGATGGACTGGGTCCACGTGCGTATGTTGTACTGTGTAGTTGTCCGGGGAATACTATGTACCGTGCTGTGTGCACGCGGGTACGAGTATCGCGTAGATGACACATAGAGTACGTTGTACCGTGAGTATATGTGATATGATGAGGAAGATGATAATGATTATTGAGATGAGCCGAAGGGTAGGACTGACCCATCCCCCTTTAGGCGAGTGATGCCCTGTGCACACCTGATCAGTGAGGCTGGGGATCACTGACTATGGCCATATGTCGTGGATATTTGTTTGCCTAAAATTCCCTACCTGTCTCAGAGATAAGAGAAAATTAATGAAAAGAAATGGTTTGTGAAAAACAAAGAAATAATGTGATTTGATAAATATCTTGATTTAAATGCTTGTGTTGTGATAGCATTGTTTTATGACATATATCTAAATGGAAATATCGAGCATTGATTTTTACGAAAATGTCTGTGAGAGAAGAATGTTTAAATGCATTTTCCATTGATATTTTCATTTATAATGAAAGATGATTTTGTTAATCATGCATGGGCTACGTAGATAGTACAATATCTACTTGTTAGCATCCTTTTCCTTACTGAACTGTGGTTTGCTCATCCCATTATTTTTCTCCCTCCAGATACTGAGAAGTAGAACAGTGCGGTGGTCCTCAGATCTATTTTATGTTGGTCAGCTCCTACTAGTTACAGGTATAAGAATTGTATATACAAAAGCATTTTTTATCTATCGTATTGTATCGCACAATCATACATTAAAATTGAGAAAAATTGTAGGGGGATGTTATGTAAAAATATTTTATTTATACAATAGATTTTGTCTATCTACACACATGCCTGAGAGTGTGTGATTTAAAGTTTCAAATGTTTCCACTATAAATGTATGGAATTAGTAATTATATCGGCTCACAGCCCAACCGTAAGTTGTATATCTATGGATGAAGGGCACCCGGAGTCGGGGTGTGACATCTCGATACCAATTGGTGTTTGGCAAAGCTTGTCACTTGCTAATGGAAGTAGAGCAAAAGACATATTAGATGATCAAGTAACTAAACGTTGATTTGAATGCAGTTAGGGAAAAACCCCTACTACAGCTAAATAAGATGGATGAGTTTAGAATACAAGCATATAAGAATGCTAAGATCTATAAAGTAAGGACAAAAAGATGGCATGAAAGAAAGATAGTGGAAAGACAATTTAAGCCAAGACATCACTTTTTTACTTTATAACCCTGGTTAAAGTTCTTTCCAAGTAAATTAAAATCTAGATTGACAGTACCATTCATCTCCACTCATGTGTTTCCATATGTAATTGTGGAAATAAGGTTGAGAATTCTAGATAGCTACTTAATGTTAATGAACAAAGACTAAAGCATTATTGGGGAAGAGTAATTGATTATCATAAAACAGTCACTTATATTTAGTAGAATTGAATCAAAATAGACAGGGAAAGTCAAGCTAATGACTTTAACTGTGGCTTTGCTCGGGGGGTACTCCAAGTTTACTTTACAAGTCACTTCTTTTATGCTTTGTTTATTTCAAGTTTTATTCTATTTTCATTTTGATAATAATTATTTTGTTTTTATTTAGGTAATAAATAAGGAGATTGGAGAAAGACCAATAGATGGAAGTTTGCATGATAGAGGAGTATTACTTTTTCCTTGTTATTTTTATTTTCACACATTATGGACAATGTATACTTTAAGTTTAGGGGAAAAGATAATTTGTTTTCCAAAATTTGGAGCACAATTGTACAATTTTTAACTTTATTTTTATTTTTGAACTTTTTGCAAACAAATTGATCTTTACAAGGTTAAAGGTTTTACTTTGAGGTAATTGTATGCTTCCTAACAATTTCCATGTTTCAGTGATATTAACCAATGGTTGAAAATGTTATAGCAATGTGAAAAACATGAGTTTTGTGTAAAGTATGTGATAAGTTCTTAAGTTTACATCTTTGATTGAGATATTTCCAATTCTAATGCATTATGTCTTAGTCATTGAAGGTATGCATTTTATAGCAAATATTTGTGAATAGGAATAAACATTAGTCTTTAAAGTTTGTTATTTTTCTAGCTATCATTTTTCAAGGTGAAATCTTAGAACACATTTATCTAAAAAAGTGATTTATGCATTTTGAACCGTTTAAGATGTTCAAGCCTACCATTATATATTTATGCGTTGTCACTCAATTTGAACTTAAATAAACATTATTTCTTGTTTAACCTACATTTTTAGTCTAGCTTATAAATAAAAATTCCTACCCCATTATAAGCATGTGGGCAATGTCAAGATGTATTTAGAGCTATGCCTATATAGAAGTGTAGAAATTCATTTCAAAAAAATAATAATAAATGAAGAAGAAGAAGAAGAAGAAGAAGAAGAAGAAGAAGAATACAAAAATAAAGTTTTAGTATAGAGAAGAAAGAAGAAATCAAGTTTAGTATAATCATTTGAAGGCTCTTAAGAAGTTAAGAAAAGAATGCATGATTAGAGGTAGAGCCTAAAAATACTTTTATCTTACTTTACATTAGCCATAGATTACAAGGTTATAAATTACTAATGATCTTTGGCTATGTATGCTTACAATAGTGGAGAGAGAGAGAGAGAAAAAAAAAAACTTACGAAAGTTGACCATCCTTTGAGATTCTTTATGACATTCATAAATGATCTAAAGGAGAAAGAAAATCACTACAAGATAATATTTGACATAAAGAATGATATAACGAAGCTTAAGATTGAAATTAATACAAAAAAGATCTTTTAATATTGTTTTATGTTTAATGAAAGAAGATATTCTTGAAGCCATCCAAATAAAAGTTTGCTTTTCTTAAATTTTTTTTGGTACTTGTTAGGGTTGTAATTGCAATAATCTTACAACGTAGTTAGACAGAGAATTTATACGTGCAACAAATATACCTTTCTCCAATGATAATGATTTAAGTGATGGTCACTCCCATAATGCAACTCCCAATAAAAAAAGTTTATATTCCTTTTGTTTCTATTGAACTATGATAACCAGAACGATGAAAAAGGTATTCATGATTTTTCAGTAGAATGTTTGAAAGTGTTTCTAATGGAGTTTCAAGCCTCTCCAGTGGGGGAAAAAAACTCTATCTCCAACCACATATGAAAGAGTAAGTACAAAGATACATTGTCCAAAACTCAAATATAAAGATAATTTTTACATACTGATGAATATGATCACTGACTAACAAGGAACAATTTAAGAGTGATACTTTATGCAATCCTTGTTAAGCTTTTTTTTTTCTTAGACTATATGTACTCAGAAATAATGTATACAAACTGCTTGTAGATCAAAATGGGACATGTATCTCATAGCCAACCCGATTGGTTTTAAGACATACAATAACAATCCTAAGTTACAATACCTTTTAGGCTAAGGTATGATTCTACCATATGATTGCTTCTTTCTTTACACATCAGAAGCAAAATCTCAAAAAATGATCATTTAGGACTCGACTACTTCTATGTTTTAGTTGTTTTATTTTGGCTATGTATTTTGATATTGTTTCTACCGTGAAGCCAAATCCCAACACAATTTGCGTGATAAAAATGTTTATTGCTGCATATTTATGATAAAATGCATTGAATTCTAAATGACATATTAAATTGTAGTAATTAATATAAAAATTAAGAAAAAATCATTGAACTTAGATTCTTTGTGACAGACTTGTAATAACAATATGATTATATATGAAATGCATAATGATAAAAATACCTCTTATCTAAATGTCATAACATACATTTATGACTACATCGCATGTGATTATATGATGTTAAAGAATGCTAATATTGACTCTACATGATATACCAAATCATGAAAGTACCCCCAAGTCGATGCGGCATAATTAGGCAATGTGATAATCCTAATGTCATCATACTTTTTTTCTATGTGACATATCAGAATGATTACAACTCTAAAAGCATGTATTTCTCTGTAGCATATCATAGTTCTAATCCAAACATGTCATCATGCATATGTATACCTACATGATAAATGTAGGTTATGTCACATGTTTGACATGCTTGACAATACCAAAGTAAACATACTTTGTAATATGCTCAAAGTGTCAGCTTAAGTCAATGACAGTAAACTAGATTGTTTGGGCTGGTTGAATTTGATTTTCTTATAGCTCTAGGTTAGGACCTCTAAGCTTGGCTAGACTTCTTAAAAGCCCTTGGAGGCTCCTAGATGGACAAATATGAGATGTTATATCCAATCGAATGATACATTAATAGGTATTTTTGGGGATTCTTACAATAAGGTAAAAAAACTAACCTTACTATAAAGTTATACAAGCAATTGACTGCTATAACATTTTGTAAAAAAAAATAATTTTTTATTATAAAGACAATCAAATGCTCAAAAAAAGAATCGACTATCTTATTATATTTTTAAAACAAAATATATTTATTTTAGAGCGAAATTAAAGAAAAGAAACTATCATTACCACCATAACCATCTAAGGATGTCATTAGCACCGGAGACAATGAATTCTCATTTAGCTTCAACAGTTAGAGCCTTCACCTTGCGGTTGTCGACCAAGAGAGCGAACCTCCTAAAACGAGTGCCAAGCCCTTTCCCGCTAAGGTCAAGCTTAAGACCAACAGCATGGGTGTTTATATCAAAAGCAAAGTATTTATATTAAAATAGAGTTCATAATTTTTAAAAATTTATTTGTACTTTATTAATCATTGAAAAATTGATCTAGTTTTTGTATTTTATAAATTTGAACCAAAAAAAAAAGAGAAATAATAACATTCATCATAAAATTTAATCATAAAATTTATGACATTCATCGTGAAATTTATTAGAATAATCGTAAAATTTATGACATTTATCGTAAAATTTATAAAATTAATCGTAAAATTTATTAGATTTATCATTAAAATAATAAAATTAAGCGTAAAAACAATTATGATAAATATAATAAATTTTACGATAAAAATCATAAATTTTATAATAAAAATAAATATAAAATTAGTATCAATATAGATAAACGCACGAGAATAAACATAAATAGATAACAATAAGCATAAATTTTGTATCAATAAAAATAAAAATAAATTAAAAATATTATAAACATATGAGTTAAGCATAAATTAGTGTCAATAGATGTAATGATATATTAATTTAAAATAAAAAATCTAATTATATCATCTTAAAAAAGAAAATAATAGATATTTTTATAACAGTAAAGCGTTAACTGGTTGAAAGAGTGAAAACTTTGTCTACTTACTTGTTACCTGCATTTTGCAAACAATAACTCTTATGTACGTTACACAAAATTGCTTTTGCAAACTCGTCATCTACTCATCTTCATTTAATGGCCTAAAACCATAATCATCATCAAGCAAAAGAATTAAAAACATTATGCTCTGCATCTAAATAGCACATTAATATTAAATCTTTTCTTGACGTTCTGATCTGAGATTGATGCAATGAGATGGAAAAAAAATTACTCCTTCCATTCATACTTTTTTAAACTAATCTAAAGTGAGTAACACTATTTCTCTTGTGTTTTCTTATTCAAACTTTTTAAAAACAAAAATTAGATCAATCTTTCAATGATTAATGAAAAACAAACAAGTTTTTAAAAATTATGAACTTTGTATTTTAAAAATATATTAAGACAACCGACTCTTTTTTTCGAGCATTCTACTATCCTTATATATAAAAATCATTTTTTTTAATGTTACGGTTATCGATTGTCTTAAAAAAGCAATCAACTGTTTATGTAACCTTACAGTAAAGATCAAAAATTGTTAAGGAATGGTTCCAAAGTTATCCATTCAAATGCAAATCAGCAAAAACATCAGGAACAACACAATTCCTCTAAGCAAAATCTCATGTCAGTGCTTTGCTAGCACAAGCCAAGACCAAAAAAGAATACAAGCAATTGATGCAGCAAATTCTTCAAACAGTCGACTCTAATAATGAGAGTGATGATCAGAGTAGCGACAACCAAGAGAGCACATGATCTCTCCTGTCCATTGATCTGGGACAAGACAATGAGAATGATTGCCTTGGGATTTTGCCTCCAATACAAGGCAAAGCAACAAAACAGAAAAAACAAACGTGACTCTACAAGAAACACGTGAATCAACAGAAAAGATTTCATCTGACATGATTTCAGACAAAACAAGCAAACATAACTCTACAGGGAACGATTCCATCTAGTATGACATTCAGATGTGACTGTACTTGTAGACTAGAACTTGTCTTGATAATTGTAAAAGAATCATCTCTATATAAATGATTCTCAATCTCTATGAAAGACATTCTCTAAAACTTTGTATCTCTCATATATCTTTGTAAACCAATCTTTTATAAAATAAAAAAATTTTATTCCAAAACTTTTGGCATTCTTTATTTTAATCTTTAAAACAGACTATTCTCAAGCAATTTTATCTTTGAAACTTTTATTACAAACAATTTTGTTTTTCGATTACAATCCCGGGGCACGTTGGTATCAGACCTTACTGTAAAAATCCTCTGGCATCCTTTTCTTACTTTCGTTTTATGTGTTCCACAACAAAATTAGACATCTATTTTCGTTTTACCTACCTGTATCAAATTTCTGTAAAACTTGGGAAATGTAGCTTTGATTTCGGGTCTCGCAGTTGGATGGATCTGATTTGAGCATGCATCTTTACAATCTACAACAACAATTTCGAGACTCTGGACTATCAAGTCGAAGACATTTCCACATCCACATTGCTTTACTCTTTATTGCGTTGCAGAACTATACATGTAGCCTTTTGGCTAGGGTAAACCCGTCAATATGAAAAAGAAACAAGAAATTGGCATCACTTTCCGGTCACATACCAATGCAATCAGCATGCATTTCCTTCTACAAAAGCTGAGCTTTATCAATATGGCCATTATTATACACCACACATACAGGCCAGGATGTCATAAATAAAGTTACCCGCATTTGTAGTAATGTAAACAAACCGTAAATGTAGAACGTTGATTTTATATATATATATATATATATATATATATATATATATATATATATATATATATATATATGTGATAAAACCAAGTTGGATTAAGGGATTAATCCTTAAACCTTCATTTATTACCATGATTCAAGCTTAGGATCTTTGACAGGGATTGTTTTATTGTAATCTTATGCTTAGTAGCAAAAGCTATACTTGTAAATCTTCCACTAATATCCAATACAATATACTCTCAAATTTTGCTAAGACTAAAAGCGAAAGGGAGAAAATAGGATGACTTATCATATTCTATACTGTACAATCTGTACATGAGAATGAATATTTAACATCTAAAAGAATACAAATCAAAGAATACTGAAACCAATTTATCAACCTCCCACACCAAGGTAGGCAGCAACCAAACAAAATCGCAAATTTGAAGGAAAAAGGAAAACCAAACACGCAGCCAAATCAAAAGAATGAAATGAATATGAAACACGCAAAACCAAAAACTTAAAACTCATGATACAGATCTCACAAGCAAAGGAGATAAAGTCATCCCGAGATGGATTGCCTTTGTCAACGCCACAAACTGGAGTAGACTCTCTTCATTGAACCACTTCAGTTTCCACATCTGAGATCCAGCTACATTCTTGCCCTTCTTACCTGTCGCAACCTCCTCTGATGTAGTGCACTCAAGAGTTAATGTCACGCTATGACCTTCTCTTTCCTCAATTACCTAAGAGCACAAGCCAGATCAGCATTAATCATTTTCCCAACATTGATAGCAAGTGAATCAAAAAGAAATCAAAATGAAAATTGTGCATAGAAATGGAAGATGTAATCCCCCTTTCTAAATAGACAGAAATTATTAAAAGCCCTAAAATAACAAAAGAGAAGAGATGATGCTGTATATCTTGAACGGACATGAAGTATCCCTCTAAAGGAAACCCTAAAACCGTAGAATACGAACTGGAAAGAAATCCTTTCTGCCAAATAACTCTGCCCTAACTGGGAAACCAAACTGCTCATCACTCACAAGAGAAGTCATTAGTCTGGTCCGTTACCTATAGTTCATGTCTAATATCTAGTCCTAGTACAAACGAAACTACACATCACATCATAATAATTGACTTTTGTAAAATTAGCATCTGCAGACATTGCACATGATTTTTTTTTGAAAAGACAATCAGTTTTGAGGAATTTTTATCTCATTAGTGTAGCATCAATCACCAACAGGATGGCTCTATGTAAACGGCCAAGAAAAACATGAGATTTTCCTTCTTATGAGCCATGTAAGAGGCCATAATAGGACTCAACAAGAAGCTACAAAATCTGCCTGTGTCAGCTAAACTGAAACTTCTGGGTTGCTATTATAAACTCCTACTCGAGTGTCAGGTTGCCCAACTAGAGAGGAAAGCATAGGAAAAAGGAAATGAAGGAGAGGCTGATGAAAACAAGGTTAGAATTATCAGTCTTATAATGGATAGTTTCCGCGGCTTTTTAATTTACTTTTTACACCAAAATGGAAAATAGCCACATGTCCAAATTAGCCTATCAATAAGGGTTCAAAGAGCAAATTAGTGCCAAAAAGAAAAAGGAAGGGGTGTAATCAAGCTTAAAGTTAAATCTGTTCCTCTAGGGTAGCGATGTTGCAACAAGGTTCAATAATAAACTCTCAAATGAGGTAGCACCAGGCTAAAAGCATTACTGCAGAATGAAACACAATTACTTCTAAAAATTTCAACAAGAGCTTCCATTAAATATGCTTGCATGCTCCAAGCCCAATAAGTTACCTCAAGCCTTAGCTTCTATGAGTTTTTAGTTACTGCTTAATCAGTGTACTTTTTTCTATTTAAATGTCCCCATTTTGACCATCGGGAACCACCCTAAGATTTACAGGGTAGGTGATGTGGCACAAAAATGCTTTTAACTAAGCAGTAAACTATTTAGATATCAATTTAATGAATTTTATATATTTTATGCATTCAATGCAATTTTTTTTTATTTAGGGAATAATTGCAACACTTTTGGGTTATATTTACTACTTGGTAATATTTAATTAAGGCTTTGGAAGAAAGCTATACTTTGATATTTTCAGTTTTTGGCAGTTCTTTTATTATGGATTTTCAAGATTCTGAGATTTCTCCATATGGTTCTACTATCTCTTCTTTACAAAATTTCCTTTCTATTTAAGTTTCTTTTATTCCAATTTTCCCTCTTTCTTTTTGATCTCCATTTTCTACCCCTATGCATACAAGGGAGAAAATAAAGAGAGATCGAAATTAGCGAAAGAAACTGAAGGAGAACTAAACTAACTGGAGATCGAAAAACAACCAATAGAGGAAAATCTCAATAATCCATGATAAATGCTACCAGAAAGTGAAAAAAGTGTTGTTTCTACTAAAATACTCTCTAACCCTAACAATAAAGACAAAATAGTACCAAATATAACCCCAAATAACGTAATAACTCTCTAAAAACCAAAAATTACAAATGCACCCTATGTATTCAAGTAATCTCTACTTCTTCTCCCTATTTGATGCAAACAATGGAGGGGAAGGTGAGACAAAGAGAATTGAGGCAAGATTAAACAGAAACAGCAGAAACACCCTTAAAAAATATACAAGGTAATTTCTAGATAATTTAAGTTTAATAAACATGATCTTGCCCCACATCATTCTCCCTAATTGATGCAAAACAAGGGAGGGGAGGGGTGATGAAGAAAGAATACACATAAAATTAGACAGAAAGGAAAGAAGAAGACAAACTTAGAAGATAAATAGAAGAAAAAAGGGGCTAAGGGAAAAAATTTCATTACTCAACACTTAATGTATAGAATCCAAATACTCCCAAAGCTCCAAGAAATTGAAATGATATAGGCATATAGGCCACTCCCTATACCCTAACATAAAAGATTAAATATACTAAAGGCCTAATAAGTCGTTGAATACTAAAATTACAATTGAACAAATAAAAATATACAAAATTAATAAAAACTAATCTCTATAGAATTTCGTCCTTCAATGAGCATGACCTTATTCCTTATCATCTAAATTCTTATGCCTCTTTCTTATAATAAAGTTCTTGATCCCATGAATCTCAAAAATAGAAAGGAAAATAAAGTAGAAAAGAAAAGAACCCATCTACATTGATAATATGAAGCAATAATAAAGAAAACAATCTTATAAACTATGATACTGGGGCCCAATCATTTCATATTCTGTGATGGTACTTATGAGTAGTTGTTGTTTTTGGTTTTATTAAATAAATAAATGCATGGGAGGTAACAGAAATATTTAGGTATGCATGGGAGTTAATAGAAATGCTTACTTATGCATAGGAGTAACAAAAAATGCTGACTCTGCCATTCTGCTCTCATATTAATCAGTTCTGGAAATATACAGAATTTCTCATGTGAATTCTTTTCTATTTTCTCTAAATTGTTCTTTCTATTTTTCTTTCCTTACTCAGTTCTTCCAGGATCCACTGGAATTTTCTGATTCAACCAGTTCCAATTCTTGAGTGAGTCAAACTATCACCAATCAGAATGTGATTGTATCAAACTATCAATTAAGAAGCATCAGTGGCTTAACATGGCAAAACAATAAGGACGTATTAAGGACCATCTAATAGAGACAATCATTATTCTGCTGATAATCAAACAAGTATAAACTGAGAAATATTATCACCTAGTGCAATGATGTCTAATATAGCAACAAATAATTTCACTAACAAAATAATATATTAGTTGCAGAATGAAATACAAGAAAACTTGAAAAGTTACCATCTCAGATACATCTCTGATGTTGCAGCATGAATCAAGTGAAAAATATGGAAGAGAGCATGCATCATTTAGGAGAGAGCAGAACTGAGTGATGTCTTCAACACACACAAGCACATGTCCTCCAATAACAAACAGTGATCTTGAAAGCCATGATTCCTCTGTCCAGTTTTCACGGAAAGCATTAGCAAGCACTGAGAGCTCCTAGGTTCGTTATGCTTGTGCATGCACAAGTGAATGGGAGTGCAAGAAAGCAAGACATGAATTGGTAAAAATCAGGTGGTGTCAAATTATCCCGAATTAAGAATATGAACTGCTAAATGTAATCATACAACAAACTTCTCTTCTGAATGCCATGCATAATCAAAAGACCAAAGGCATCAGAATCCAGAACCATGATAATATGCAAGCAAATTAATGATCTTTATGACATAATAAAAACATATTCTAACATTGCAAAACATCAAAAACTTTCTCACTAATTGAGGGAGTTTACTTTTGGCCCTCAGAAAAGGCAAACTATGACATGACCCACAAATTAGTCAATAATTATGGATGAACAAACATGCAAACACATGCGTATAACAAACAATATTCATTGGATAAAGCAACCTATCTTGGCATCCTTTTAAACATGCCTACAAGCACACATGGTCAATAAATTGTACAATACATGAAAGTTCCCTCACTAAAGAAATCAAGAACTAGTGAATGACATTTTCCTGCTCTTGACACTGCTTAAGAAACACGAAGTCCATCAATCCCCTTCATCCAGAATTTCAACTTAAGAGTTCCATTCTCAAAATTATCTTAAAATGTATAATAATAATAATAATAATAATAATAATAATAATAGTAAATAAACATGCTACCAACGCCACACTAGATTGATACAAGGCATGAAAGAGAAGAATTTAGATACAAAAGGGGAATTGCAAGAAATAGATTCCAAAATTTAGGAGGAATTTTTTATTTTTTAAGTAATAAAAAACCTATGAGGAATTGAAATAACAAAAACTTCAAGATAAGCACACGTCAACGAAACTGATTCGTTTATGTTGGTCTAGAAAAAAACGACGTAGACTTGTGGACACTTCAATTAGGAGAGTGGAGGCTACAAAAAAAAAGGCAACCCAATACACAAGGCTCCCAAACTCTGGGGTATGGGAAGGTCATAGGTACGCAGTCTTCCCTCTATATTAACAAAGAAGCTTTACCGTTGCACGAAGCTTCCCTCAGAGTGGAGGCTATAAATAATGAAAAACGGGTCAAGGTTAGGGGAAGACCGAAAAAAACTTAGAAGTAAGTTGGAAGAATGCCTTAGATAAAAATGAACGGAAGAGAAGAATTCATGCTAACAATTTAGCGTGAATTCCATATATTGGTTCATGTAGCCAACCCCAGTATTGGGATAAAGGCTCAAACAATGATGATGATGATGATGATGAAGCACATGTCAAAACTGACTCTAAATTACATTGCCACTTGTTTTTATATATTTCAGCATTTTCATTAGCTTCACTATTTTGCCCGAAACAGTATTGACCCTCCCCATTGCATACAAAAATATAAGAAATATGTTTGAGTTGACAAACATATCGAGTATAACAAATCATAAAAAGGTGAAATTTACGAAGCATACCTTCATTGTCACCTAGCTGAAAAAGCACCATGGAATATTGGAAAATGCTTAATTTTGAACCTCCACATATTTGTTTCTCAAACAACTCAACCTGAACCTGCTCCAAACTGCCATTTAAATTTCCAAAACCTCAATCTATCATGAGAAAGAAAACAATGTACTTTGCAGGGCAGTTATTGATGTCAAGACTAAAAATTATTATAATCCTCATGCCATTTGACGTAGAATTGTTGATACAGAGCAGTTTTAGGAGCAAGGCATGAAACTTAACCACATTCGTGGAGATATTGGGGAGAAAAAAGAAAAGAACAGAAACAGATAAAAAACCAATTACTGATATTAAATTTATTTTAGGATGCTCAGAAAAGATATTCATGTCACATGGTACGTTAAGCAGCAGGTTTCATGGTCAAGTAAAGCAGTATTTAAATCACCTCTGTAAAGAACATTTATTATTTGGTGCACATGAATCAGTAACTTTCAACATGTGAAGTAACTGAGTTGATTTCTCGATGCTCCTTGTTATGAACAAGTATGCTACACTCCCCTGAACAAAAACCCTAAGAAACAATAGAAAACAGAGACAGTTTTAGAGAAGTGATTAGTATCTTAACTTCTATAGAAGTATCACAAATCACTAACCTCACAACCTGAAGACCTAGACCAACTAGAACCCCTCTTATGTCTTCAACCCTATGGCAACCCAATAAATCCAAAATACTTCCTGCAAAGACATTAAAGTGTACACAATAATGATATTTGACAATCTGCACAGTAAATTTGTAAAAAAAAAAAAAAAAGCACCGAAAAGACAATGACAAATTCATGCCTCATGCTAAAGACTACTTCATAATCCAACCTGATCCGTCAAATTCAACACCAACAAGCAGCACATACAACTTCTCCTCACTGCTCAGTACTAGAGCTATTTCTCTGCAGATGGAAGAGAAAACAAGAAGAGAAATTATTTAGAACGCTAAATCCCAATTTACAAGAAAGATGTGGTTGGTGCAGGGTAACGACGAATCATAATCAATATGATATCAAACACTCCAAATCCATATCAAGCAATACAAGATTGAGGACTTTAGGAAATGCTCATTGTAACCATTTATAATTTACTACAGGCATTCAAGGACTGACACAGAATTTTCACCAGAAAAAAAAAAAAAAAAAAAAAGAGACTGACACAGGATAGTACATCTAGCTTAAAACACATATTACCATGAAGATTAATACGAAAAAGAGATTAAAATTTTCTTCAAAAGAAATATTCATTAAAACACATAAAGAAGGGCAAAGACGGACACAAAAGAATAGAAAAAATGATAAATGATTGGTCCAACTTCACATAAAAAATTCCTGATTTAGATCATAAAGCTAAACTTTCTTGTGACTTTAAATTTATTATCAAAATGGTTTCAATCTATTACAGGTAATGGGGCTATGCATTCTCTAGAAAAAGACTGAAAAAGCCTCATCACAACAAATTAAAACTTTTTCCTAAAGTTTTTTGGCAATAGTTGTTAGTTACCTTTCTTTGCAAAAGGACTGGTCAATTATGCAATTGCAACACATATATAGCCTACAAGTCTCACGAACTCTCAAATCTGCAACATTTTTGTTGAAGTAGTCCTCAATAAAATCATTCTTCCCCAGAGAAGAGCATTTAGCATCAGAATATCTCGTGGCATTATCAAGTAGAGGTGCTGAAATTGCAATTCTCATCTGATTTTTATCAAAATCATTCTGATGATCACTCCCATTTAAAAATCGCTTCCCTTGCATTTCTTTAATATCAGCCCCACTAGCCTCCAGATTCGCATTTGATCCTTGGGGCACCTGCTGACAGCCAACCATATTATTCTCTTCCAACAGTGAAATCACTCTTCTTTTTGGTTTCCTTCTGCTTTTTCTTGTCTCCAAACAATCAGCCTCTTGGTAAACAAAAGAAGATATCTCTTGATCATGAGAACCCATATCCACATCACTGGACAATTGCAGGGGTTGGTTCGCATTCACAAATGAATCAACGAAGCAGATGCCATTTTTGCTCCCATGGGAAATCTTATCTCCCTTTTCATAGTAATTATCCTCAAAAAGATACGATGCGGAATGCCCTTCAACACTCCTATTTAGATATTCCGGGACAGGTAGCCCATTTTCATGGTAATCATCTTCACTACAGCTAGTATCACTATCAGATGATGCCACAGAGTAGGACTCTGCAGATAACTGCAGAATTTCTTCCACCAAATTGTGGCGACGATGCAGAAGGTCCTTCTGATAATGAGGTGGTGATCCAGGGTAAGCGCTGGAAGAATTAGATTCAGTTATATCATCAATTGTATTCAAATGTGAGATACCGGCATTTTCAACCATCCTATTACTTCCTTGGAAAGTAAAAATATTATGATGAGAACTCTCAGCTCGCATGGATCCGCTACTAGACTCGTCATGCAGGTAAGATTTCTGATACTCCTCTTTTAGATCCATTGTCCTCAAGCCTGGCAGAGAGAACCCAGCAGTGATACCTGAGGAAATAATATGGTCAAAATATCTTTGGGCAGGCACACCAGTAGACGTATCTGCGAAAGAATTATCAGATTCTAAAACATTCATGCTACTTTCATCCCCTGAAGCTTGAACAGAGTCTGAAACATATCTTGAGCTTTCACTATGATGCCTCTCAATTTTCCTGCATTGCTTATAATTTTCTTTCCCAGGATGTAAAATAGCCCCATTATAATTACCAGCATCTGCAAAATTCTCAGAAGCATCATCCATCCAGTCCTTGAACTCCCGCAGCCAAAGAATAGAGCGCTCTTTCTTCAATTGCTCTACTCTATTCATCAAATCAACTATTTCAGCTTCATCCTCAGAAATGATATTCTCCTCTCTGCTTCGAATTTCATTATCACACGACACAGAATCTAGATCAGAACAAATGTAAGTGCTTTCTTGTTCACTCTGAATACAAGCAAGTCGAGACACCTTTATCTGCAAGAAATAAAAATGATACCTATTGACACCGATAAACAAAGTATAAACTATAATTACATGCACAACCAAAATTCATTAAATGCATCCAAAGCACTAACCAGGGTGCCAAAACCATTTCACCAGAAGGAGAGAGGGAGGATGAATTACTGTAAAGTTAAAATAACATACAAATTAGAAAATTGGGAAAACATTACGCACCCTCTTTTTGTTGATACCCCCCTCTCCTTCAGCATCATCTTTTGCAGGAGAATATAATCCAAAGCCAGAAGGCCGCTTCTGTCTGCTGGCAACAATAATCTTCCTTTTCCAATACTCTCTGGTGCTTATTTCCTTGTCATCTAATTTCAACTAATCAGCCATACAATAGAACATAAGAACAGTATAAATAGCAGGATTACAAGATAGAAAATAGAATTATAAGATGTATTAGCAAAGTCAGTGACTGTAAAATTGAAACATTGAAGTTCAACAACAAAATCATGCCATCTGCAAGTAGATATTTATAAGAGTTACATTTTCTGGATGAATGAAGTAGCTGAATACTTGTGCACGATACCATCGGGCACAACATAGTGGATTCCCTTCCAACCACAAGCTTCGTAGAGATGGGAGGCCTGCAAGGAACTCCAACTCTAAAAAATTGGAAATAATATTGTAGGAAACATCAAGCCCTTCAAGTGACTTCAAATTCTCAATCCCACGCAATGTAGTTAGAGCATTGTTCCTCAAAACAAGTTTAACAACATGACAGGAGACCTGCAATTTGCAAACAGCAATGATGTATGGTCCAAAAGCCAACTCCTATATTAAAACATTTGGAAAAAAGGCAAAACATTCCAGAGATAGAGCAGGTTCCTAAAAATTTAATGCAGAGTTGTTAGCCCAAAAAATATCAAATAAATGTCATATCAGTAAATGTTTAAACAGAGAAATTATTAAATTTCATTTTACACCTTAGTTAACTGAAAACCCATTTCTTTTAGGCTGGGCTCATTCTTTTACAAGTGAAAAAGAAAGGAAAAATAAAGCGTAATGGAAAAACAAGGACAGCACAAGCTACTCAAGGAGTACACAAGAAAACAACAAAAAACAAGCATAATTTGTTTTTTAAATCCAAACTATGCCAAGTTGGCTAAAGGATCAAAATAGACCATTTTCTTCTATTTAGAACCATATAACTCGAGTCAGATCAATACAGCAAGGTCTCTTTTTATACTTTTCACCCCACTTCTTATTTAGTCTCTCTTCCTTTTTGACATGGGCAACATATTTCAAGAGAACCACTCCATGCCTTTGTTTCATTTGTACAAACCACACCATCTTAGATGTGTCCATTATTTTGTTATTATTCGGCGCCACCTTCAACTTTGCAAAAATGCACTTATTTCTAATCTATAGTTTCTCACATATACACATATCCATCTCAATAGCCTCACTGCAGCTACCATCATTTGCAACACAAATTGATATTTAACTACCCAACATTTAGGGCCACATCGCTTGAATCCTATCGATATCATCTACCTAATACTCCCATCTTGGTGTATGATTAAGCCAAGATACTGAAACCATTTATATTATGTTATAATCCTACAAATAAATCAATCTCGGAATTAGAAGGCTGATTTAGGTCAACTTTCTGTTTCTATATTTTTGGTAATTTCCTATTATTTTATATCCTAGAATAATGGGACCTTATTGATCCTTCTATATATTGTCAATCAAATTGCTTGAATAAATTATAGAAGGTGTTCTTTCCAAGAAACTTTTGTTCGTGGTTTTCGAGCCAGCAACGATGCTTGTCTGAATTTTACTGCTGTTTTGATTTAGGACCGCAATGGTTCTTTCCTTGTGGCTGCCAATACCCCGTCTTTGTCTACAGCAGACTCTTCTACCGCCCCTGCTGTTTTCTACCCTTCCACTAATTTCATACCACACTTATCCTCAACCCTTGATTTTCATTCCCTTCAAATCACACAACACAAACTCAATGGCACCAACTTTCTTGAATGGTTCCAGTATGTGTTTCTCCTACTGTCGAAAAGTATGCTACTTGGGATGTTAAAGATTCTATTGTCAAGGCATGGCATTGACCCATAAATCTATGGAATCTTGAATTGGCTGAACTTACTACTTCTTCAAAACAACAAAGGAAATCGGGGATGTTGTTCAAGAGGTTTACTCTGACATTGAAAACACAACTTAGTGTTTTGAAATCTGCTCTCCTATTTGTACCACCAGACAAGGGACCATGTCGGTAACCAAAAATTACAATGATTACAGAGATCAGGATGAAGCTCATGGTTGCCTTCTCGGTGCCAAGCCTCTGCCCTCCATCTAAGAAGCCTTAGCTGAAATCAGATGCGAGGAAAACTGCAAGCGAGTCATGCTCAATAATCCTTCAAACCAGTCCTCTAACTTAGGATCCCAGAACTCTGCTTTAGTTGTATGGTTTTTGTTCATAACCATTCCTTTCACAGAGGCAAACTCGATCTTAAGGCACTCAAATGTATTTTGTTGGCTACTCTCCCACACAAAAGAGTATAAGTACAACTCACCTTCCACTAAATGCTTGTCTCTTGTGATTGAAAGTCAGCTTTACTATCCCAATGCTTCTCTTCAGGGGGAGAAATCTCATAAAGAAAATCATTGGAATCCAACTATTTAACTTCCCATTCCCTTCCAATCTATCCATCCCATATCCCAACACTAGAACCATCCTCTCATCCTTCACTAGACCAACTTGAGCCTACTCAAGTGACAAGTTAAGGGAGAAAACTTAATGCATCAACTCAGCTTATTAAGGTTTACTCAAGGATTGTACCATGAGAGAAGCAAGGAGATCAACCTCTTTCAAATATACAACATGAACTCGGGCAATGCAATGGAGTTGGGCTTTCATGCTAATCCAAATGAATCATCTTTTCACGACGGTAAATCCTTCCCAGCTAGGCAAGAGGATAGAGAGTTAGAAATTCTATTTCGGTAAGGCATGTATTTCTATTACTATGAAATTCATAAATGAAGTAATTAATCTTCCACAAAGTTCATCTAAACCAGTGCTATGTCCTTTAGAATTCACGAGGGGTAAGATATAGTACTGTAGGAAAGTTAGGAAATCTGATTACATAGAATCAGGAAATCTGATCCCATAAAATTAGGAAATTAGAATTTTCTTCTGTTACTATTTCTGCTCCTTAATTCTATGAACTAAATCTTGTGCTCTTTTCTATTTAAAAACTGATGTAATTCAGATTATCAATAATATTGAGGAGAGTTTTTATCCTCTCTGTTTTCCTTCATTTTATTCTATGATTTCCTTCATGGTGTCAGAGCTCTAGGTTTCGATCTAAGGATTATCTATGGCGAACCAGAATTCATGGAAGACGGCTTTAACCGGTGTGACCAGCAAGGACTCAGCGGCATCAGGAGAAAGCACCGCGAGTTCGAATCTGAACTCCTCCATCTTGTTCAATGGTTCGAAGGGATCCACTAATTCGCTTCAATTAAATATTCATCGTCTAAATGGAAAAAATTATACGGAATGGTCGCAAACCGTTCGTTTGATCTTGGAAGGCAAGGGGAAGCTTGGATATCTGACAGGAGAAGTGACAAAACCTGCAAATGGAGATTCGACTCTCAAGACTTGGAAAGCAGAAAATTCTTTGATTATTGCGTGGTTGGTGAATTCGATGGAACCCGCAATTGGCAAGCCCTTCATGTACTTGCCAACGGCCAAAGATGTTTGGGAAGCAGTCAGGGATACATATTCTGATCTGGAGAATTCTTCACAGATTTTTTATTTAAAATCCAAACTTTGGCATGCAAAACAAGGTGACCGAGATGTAACCTCCTACTACAACGAAATTATGACCTTGTGGCAGGAGTTAGATCTTTGTTATGATGATGTTTGGGAGTGCACGAATGATAGCATCCGGTTTATAAAACGACAGGAGAATGATAGTGTCTTCATGCTTTTGGTGGGTCTTAACAAGGAGTTAGATGAAGTGCGGGGTCGAATTTTAGGAAAAAATCTTCTGCCAACAATCCGTGAGGCCTTCTCAGAGGTTCAGAGAGAAGAAGCAAGGCGGAGTGTGATGCTTAACAACAAATCTGCTCCTATTACTACAAACTCAGAAGTAGAAAGCTCTGCCCTTGTAACTAGGAGTTTTCAGGAGGGAGTGAAGAAGGATGGTAAGCACTTTGAACGACCATGGTGTGACCACTGCAAACGCCCATGGCACAGGCGGGAAACATGCTGGAAAATTCATGGCAAGCCTCAAAACCGGAAGAAGAGGTTCGGTGGAGAGGAGCGTGCACTTCAAGCTAGTGTCTCAGATCAAGAGCAGCAGTCTTCTTCAAGTTCGTTTCCTTTTACCAAGGAGCAGATAGACCAACTGTGCAAGCTTCTCGAGTCTCAAAAAATTCCTTCTTGCTCATTAGCTCAAAAAGGTAATTACCTAAAAGCAGCTTTCACTAGTGTCAACTCCAATTGCACCTGGATCATCGATTCAGGCACAACCGATCATATGACAGGGTTGTCAAACCTTTTTTCTTCATATAGTCCTTGTGCAGGTAACCAGAAAATTAAGATTGCAGATGACTCTCTTTCAGCCATTGCAGGAAAAGGTTCTATTGTAGTGTCTCCATCACTCACTCTTCACGATGTTCTTCACATTCCCAAACTTTCTTGTAATCTTTTTTCTGTCAATAAGTTAGCCCGTGATCAAAACTGTCAAACTAATTTTTTCCCAACTCATTGTGTGTTCCAGGATTTGACCTCGGGGAGGATGATTGGCAGTGCTAAACAGAGTGGAGGACTCTACTTCTTTGATGATGGATCTGAATCAAGAGGACAATCTCAACCAATAGGTTCCTACTTTGAATCGATTTTTGTTTCTAATAATAATAATATTATGTTATGGCATTTAAGATTAGGCCACCCAAGTTTTAAATATTTAAAACATTTGTTTCCTAAGTTGTTTGGCAATAAAGACCCATCCTTTTTTCATTGTGAAATATGTGAATTTGCAAAACACCACCGTGCATCTTTCCCTTCACAACCATATAAACCGTCGAAACCTTTCACTATTATCCACAGTGACGTTTGGGGTCCTAATAAGATAAGTACATCTTCTAACAAGAGATGGTTCATCACATTTACGGATGATCATACTCGACTTTACTAGGTGTATTTATTGAAAGAAAAATCAAAGGTTGAACGAGTTTTTAAAAATTTTTACAATATGATGCAGACTCAGTTTCAGACAAACATACAAGTTTTCAGAAGTGATAATGGGAAGGAGTTTTTTAATATGACCTTGGGGAATTTTTTTATTAAAAAAAGGGATAATTCATCACAGTTCTTGCATCGATACACCCCAACTGAATGGTGTCGCTGAAAGAAAAAATAAACATCTGTTGGAAGTTGCTCGTGCATTACTGTTTACAACTAAAGTTCCCAAGTATTTTTGGGGAGAGGCTGTTAAAACTGCTGCATACTTAATAAACAGAATACCTTCCAAAGTTTTATAATTTCAAACTCCTTTTCAAGTTCTCAAAAATTATTTTCCAACTATGAGACTCTTTGCTGATCTACCTCTAAAAATATTTGGTTGTACAGCTTTTGTTCATGAACATAAAAAATTTGGAAAACTTGAACCCAGAGCTATAAAATGTGTCTTCATTGGTTATTCTCCAACTCAGAAAGGCTATAAATGTTTTAACCCGTTATCAAAAAAAAAAATTTGTCACAATGGATGTCACTTTTTTTGAAAAACAACCATTTTTTAAGAATATTCATCTTCAGGGGGAGAATTTTAAGGAAGATTCATTGGTTAACACAGGTGATGTCTTTCTCTTAGATGATATGTTTCTCACACAAGATTCTAAGTCTAGTACCTCTGCACCTATAACAAATGGCCAAGATTCATTCTTTGAAACTCCTCTCACTATGAGCGATGTTTCTTTTGAGAGTAGGCCTACATTGGAAAAGCAATCTGAAAATCAGAATTCTGAAAAACATTTTTTGGAAACTAAAAATAAGGGACAGCCTACTATATTGCCTACTATATTGCCTCAACATGATAATTCTGCTAAAGCAACAGGCAATAGATTCAAGGAAGGTGATCAAACTTGGAAAGGGATTGTTTACTTGAAGAAGAATCATAAGAAAAGGAATGATGAATTGACTCTACAGCACAGCCATGATTTTGAACCAAGGACAAATCAACAATTTGAGTCTGTTTCAGGTACTTCTCTTTCTCTTGCTACAATCAATTTCAGTCTTCCGATCTTGACATTCCTATAGCTCTTCGTAAAGGGGTTAGATCTTGTACTAGTCATCCGTTGTCTAAATTTGTATCATACTCAAAATTGTCTCAATCCTTTGTTACTTTTACCTCTCAAGTGTCTAGTCTAGAAATTCCTAACAATGTACAGGAAGCTCTAAAAATTCTGAAGTGGAAGGAAGCAGTACTTGAAGAGATGAGAGCTCTAGAGAAGAACAATACTTGGAGTGTTGAGGCTTTGCCAGCTGGGAAGACTACTGTGGGCTGTAAATGGGTCTTCACTGTGAAGTACAATTCTGACGGTTAAGTGGAGAGATACAAGGCTAGATTGGTGGCTAAAGGATTCACCCAAACATATGGCATTGATTACTCTGAGACCTTTGCTCCTGTTGCAAAATTGAACACAGTAAGAGTACTTTTATCTATTGCTGCTAATTTGGATTGGCTATTGCAACAACTAGATGTGAAAAATGCTTTTCTCAATGGTGACTTGGAGGAAGAGGTGTACATGGATAGTCCACCGGCCTTTAAGGAGAATTTTGGCTCAAGAGTGTGCAAACTAAAAAAATCTTTGTATGGCCTCAAACAGTCTCCGAGGGCTTGGTTTGAAAAGTTTACACAATCTGTCAGAAAACAAGGATATTCTCAAGGACAAGCTGATCATACCTTGTTTTTTAAGTACTCTTCTGAAGGAAAGGTAGTTGTGCTAATAGTTTATGTTGATGATATTATTCTCATAGGTAATGATGTGATTGAGATAGAGAGAATGAAGAAGAGCCTTGCGTTAGAATTCGAGATCAAGGATTTGGGAGCGTTAAGATATTTTCTTGGCATGGAAGTTGCTCGTTCAAAGAAAGGAATTGTTGTCTCTCAACGAAAATATATTCTTGATCTTTTAAAGGAAACCAAGATGAGTGGTTGCAGACCAGCTGAAACTCCCATGAATCCCAATATGAAGCTTTGGGAAGAGGAAAGTGTTCCTGTTGATACTAGTAGATACCAGAGATTGGTTGGTAAACTAATCTATTTATCCCATACTCGACCAGATATTGCCTTCTCAGTTAGTGTTGTAAGTCAATTCATGCACGCACCTTGTGAAGAACATCTTGAGGCAGTTTATCGAATTTTGAGATATTTGAAATCTACTCCTGGGAATGGTCTATTTTTCAAAAAGACTAATCACAAGGGTGTTGAGGTATTTACTGATGCAGATTGGGCAGGTTCAATAACTGACAGGAGATCTACTTCAGGGTATTGCACATTTGTGTGGGGAAACTTGGTTACCTGGTGAAGCAAGAAGCAAAGTATTGTAGCCAGAAGTAGTGCAAAGGCTAAATTTAGAGCAATGGCTCAAGGGATTTGCGAGATATTGTGGATATATAGAATCCTTGGAGAACTCAAGAAGACTGTGGAACTTCCTCTAGAGTTGTACTGTGACAGGAAGGCTGCAATAAGTATTGCTCACAATCCTGTCCAACATGATAAGACGAAACATATTGAAATTGATCAACACTTCATAAAGGAAAAACTTGAAGCTGGAACTATTTGCTTGCCGTTTGTACCTTCTAGTCATCAAACAGCTGATATTTTGACTAAGGAACTTGCAAGACCTAACTTTGAACATCTGATAACAAGTTGGGCATGATTGACATCTATGCACCAACTTGAGGGGGAGTGTAGGAAAGTTAGGAAATCTGATCACATAGAATCAGGAAATCTGATCCCATAAAATCAGGATCTAATCACATAGAATCAGGAAATCTGATCCCATAAAATTAGGAAATTAGAATTTTCTTCTGTTACTATTTCTGCTCCTTAATTCTAGGAACTAAATCTTGTGCTCTTTTCTATTTAAAAACTGATGTAATTCGAATTATCAATAATATTGAGGAGAGTTTTTATCCTCTCTGTTTTCCTTCATTTTATTCTATGATTTCCTTCAAGTACCATGCATTCTATTTCCAAATATTTGACTTATTCCAAGTTGTCTCCCAATTACAAGGCCTTTACCATATGGATGACAATGTATTAATTCCCAAGGACATTCAAAGTGCCCTTCAAGTCCATAAATGGAGAAACTTGTCTTAGATGAAATGAATGCATTGATTGATAATGGAACTGGGGATATTGTGGAGCTACCTCAAGGAAAAAGACATGTTGGATGTAAATGGATTTTTGCAGTGAAGTGTGCATCAGATGGAAAAATAGAGATACAAGGCAAGGTTGGTTGCTCAAGGATTTACACAAACCTATGGCATAGACTATGAAGAAACATTTGCTCCTGTAGCAAAGTTAAATTCAATGAGGATTCTTTAGCTTCTTGCTATCAACCTACACAGGGAACCTCATCATAAGGATGTCAAGAATTCTTTTTTAAATGGGAATCTAGAAGAGAAAGTCTATATGAAGTTTCCCCCTAATTTTGAATCCACAGAAGTCCCAAGCAAGGTTTGTACTTAAAAGAAGTCTCTCTATGGTCTCAAGCAATCACCAAGAGCATGGTTCACAAGGTTTAGTGCTGCAATGAGATAGTTTGGATAGAGGCAAGGAAAGGCTGACTACACTGTTTTCGCTAAATAAGCTGAAAATGGGAAGAAATCAATTTGGATAGTTTACATGGTTGATGTGGTGATAATCGATGATGATACTGATGAGATAGAAGAGCTAAAGAAACAGTTACAGACTGAATTTAAGGTCAAAGATCTCAATACACTCAAATACTTCCTTAACATTGAGATAGCAAGGAGTAAACAAATTAATTTTATAACCCAAAGAAAATAAACACTTGATATCTTAAATGAAACCGAAAAGCTTGGTTGTAGACCTATAAATGCTCCATTAAAATGATATTGGTAACAAAAGATCATTTAAAGCGATCCTCCTATAGTTAAGGAAAGTTACCACTGGTAGGAAAGTTGATATATCTTTCCCTTACCAAACCCAATATTGCCTTTAGTGTTAGTTTTGTGAGTCAATTTTATGCACTCACCAACACAAAGACACCTAGAGGCTATAAACCGAATCCTTCTATATCTAAAAGGAACCCCCAGGAAAAGGACTTTTGTTTTGAAAGAATGATAATAGGGAAGTCAAAGGCTTTGCAGATGCAGATTGGGCTGGTGCAATCAAAGATAGCAAGTCTACAATGTGCCACTGCACTACACTATGAAGCAACTTGGTTACTTGGAGGAGTAAAAAGCAAATGATTGTGGCTAGAAGCAGAGCTAAGGCTGAATATAGGGTAATATCTCAAGACATTTGTCATCCAATATGGTAGGAAGGATTATTGAGGAACCTAAATGTTTCATAGTTGGGACCTATGAAGCTGTATAGCGATAGTAAATCAGCCATAAGCATAGTACATAATCCAAACAAACATGATAGAATGAAACATGTGATAATTGATCGGAATTTCATCAAAACAAAGATTGAATGTTGAGTTGTTGTCCTACCCTATGTCCCTACTAAGCCACAGGAAGCTAATGTTCTTTATAGCTTTGTCAAAATCGGGATTTAAATCATTTGTATGCAAGTTGGGAATAACTTACATGTATTCACTAGCTTGAGGGGGCGTGTTAGAATCCTAGGAATAAATGCCGAATTTAGAAGGATTGATTAAGCTATATTTTTTGATAATTTCCTATTATTGTACATCCTAGAATTATGGGATCTTATTCATACTCCTCTATATATTATAAATCAAATTGCTCGAATAATATATATAAGGTACTCATTACATAATAACGCTCCTTTTGCTTGTTATTGCTATTGGCTTTCCACTATTTGCTTTTGCCTTCCAAAAGTTGTTATAAAGTTAAAGCAAATAAAGGGACAATTCGGTGCACAAGGCTCCTACATTGTGGGGTTTGAGGAGGATTATATGCGCACAGCCTTCCCTCCACATTAATGGAGAGGCTATTTCCATGACTAGAGCCTATGACCTACAGGTCACAAAGGTGCAACCTTTACCATTGCACCAAGGTTCAACCTCAAAAGTTAAAAAAAAAATAAAAATAAAAAAAAGGAAAAAGATAAAAAAAGATAATCATAATTAAAATGAAACAAAGGACTATGATGTAATATAAAATAAAGTCATTGATTTTGTTATACGAAAATTCTTCACTTATGTTTTAATTTTTCAAAAACATTCTTAGCTTTTACATCCAAAGTCGTTTTATTTTTTCTTTTAAAACCAAAAAGAAAGTAGCAAGAGTAATGACTACATGCTACCTAAGAAAATTCCAAAAGGTAATCTATCTTTCAATCTATTTGCCTATATCTTGGTGGATCAAGCAGATAGTTCCGGCGTTTCCTAGTGCAATGTTTAATATCGATACAGCTTGCTAGTAACGTTTTCATATACAACATCAAGCACCTGTTAACTAATAATATAAGATTGTAAAATTGTGAGGAGACCACCATGCAATATGGAGTACCCATAAAAATAGGTTGCACAATAGCGTATCACAAATTGATACTTAAATCGATAGTAACAAGTTCATAGAGAAAGTATCAAATCTTTGCTAGTATTGAAACTTTCTTGTGTACCAAGCACTTCCTTACAAATATTGCATCACTATGCATTTAAAACACAAAGCCCTGACCTAAACCCACATTCTCATAAGCAAGCCAAATTCACCCAGACCAGAAAGACAATGAAATTCAAAACCAAGAAACTGACAGTCAAGTCAAACCTAAAAGAAGAAGAGACATTGAAATAAGTCTCTATTATGAAATTCTCTTTTCAGACAGTGTAAAGGAGCATTTTCTTATAGACAAAAAGAAGAAAAGAAGATGAAACACCATTCAGATGTCATCACCTTAGCGCAAGAAACAACATCAGACTTTACACTATGTTTGGATACAAGAAAATTAGGGAAGAGAAGGGAAAGAAGAGGAAAGGAAAGGAGGGGTTTTAAAAGGAAAGATAAGGAAATGATATCATTCCCTTGTTTGGATAGCTAAAAATGAGAAAGGTAAAGAATACATTATAATATATTGTTTCATATACCCTTTTTAATATATTTTTCCATGAATCATGCGATTAGTATTTGAAGTAGTAAATTTAATTTTTACTATTTATCTTCTCATTGTTATTTCATCATCACCGTACCTAGAGCTTTTATCCCAATACTGAGGTTGGCTCTTCTCATTGTTATTTAACTAAAATAAACTAATATAAATTCTTAATATACCAAAAAACACATGACCAGTTAAAAATTCAGACCTAGAGTTAAAACTACAAAAATGCTCACCTAAGCAAATACGAAAGCAAATTCCCAAAGAGAATAACAACAAACAGATGGTGCACTAGGTTTGAGTTCTAACCACGGTTTAAACACAAAACTTTCTGTTTTCTGGTTAAAAGGTGAAAACAGAAAAGCTGTTGGTGTGAGCAAATGCTTAGGAGAAGCCAAATAAGGACTTTATGAGAAGCTACACAAAGCCAAGAAGGTAGTAGATGCGGAGAACAAGATAATTCAAAGGTAACGATGAACTGAAATTTCAAGATTTCAAATGGTTTTGTTTGAAAATTGAAGATAATCAGGCCATGACAGTCATTTCAAACTAAAAAGAAAATTAACCATTTCCTTTCCCCTCTTTCTCTCGATTGAAGAGTCTAGTTAAAAAAAGGGCATTTGAAGGAAAACAGACGGGGTGCTGAGTACCTCTCCCTATCCCTAATTTTAATTGAAATGGTATCCAAACAAGGGAATAATTTCCCGCTTTCCCTTCCATTCCTTTGACAGGCATTTCAAACCTTGGAAAGAAAAGGGGGCATTTGAAGGAAAGCAGATTCGGGTGCTGAGTACCTCTCCTATCCTTTTAATTGCAATGGTATCCAAACAAGGGAATAATTTCCCACTTTCCCCTAATTGCTTTTTCTTTCCGTCTCCTCCCCTATACCTAACCATGGGGTTTAAGTAGAGCTCATTACTTCCTTAGGAGTTTCTTAATTACTAAGGCCTAACAATCTTCTCTCATCTATAGCACCACAAACTTTTAAAAATGCTTTTTTTTTTTTTAATAAAACTGTATCAATTGCTTTAAGCAAAACAACAACTACTAAATTAAACTCTGACAAAATGTGTTTCCAAATACAGGCAAATGCACAATAACAAACAAAACAAAAGAGGGTGAAATTAACAAAAATAATCTGAAAAAAAAATAAAAAATAAAAAAGAAGAAGAAGAAGCTAGAGAAGATTGAAAATTGATATCAAACATAAGCCCCCTTTTAATATTTCTTGAGCATCAAGTCAAAACCACAAATCAACCACTTAAAGAATAATAGTCCCAGTGATTCCTACCTCACTAAATGATGAAATGGATCGCAGTTGATTGAATCCAAGGTCCAAGTGCTTTAACTTGGCACATTTCCGAAGATTATCCACCTTTGCAAACTTGTTTCGACTTAAATCAAGGGTTTCAACAGCAGGAAGAAGTTGCAAAGACTCATCCATTAGTAACAAGCCATTGCACGCACATGAAACAAAGGACAATCGGTTCCAGTGTGGAGATCCCTTTATCTCGGCAATTCGACTGGCAAACACATGTCGCAAAGCATCCTACAAAATTTCCGAGGACACGCATAATCCATAAATTACTCAGAAGTTTCCAACACTTATTAACCAACTGCTGATCAAATAAAATTAAGGATAATAATTTATTTACAGAATCCATTCATAATGTCGCTAAATTGTCCTCGGGAAGAACAAATCATGGAATAATATACTACAATTTATAATAATAAAATCCGATTGAGGGCAATTAATTCTTAGTTTTGTTTGAAAATAAATGCAAACACCTAGAAAGAAACTTACAGTTGAATTATGACAAATAATCTTCTCCAAAGTATGCCTTAACTCAAGCAATCCTTTGGCTGCTGAAGTCGACAAATCGCACCCTCTGAGTTCCAGAACCTTCAGTCGTCCAAACGGCAGCAACGATAGTGGCGTAGGATCACGCGCAGGCGGGGGCAAGGCCGATACCACCTTAAGAGACGTTAGGAGCCGTAGAATCCGGCGAAGCTGTTCAAGCGCACGGTGGTCTCCAAGGTCCGAGACATAGGCACGTAGATAGTCAACCGGAGCTCCCGCTAGAAGTCTCTCGAGCTCCTGTAACGCCTCGAGACGCGACTGCACGTAGTGGAGCCCCGCCGGATTGAGCTTCAGTATCTTTGTCCCTTCGATCAAAGCCCCCGCTTGGTCGTCAACGAATTTGAACAGCTTCTCGAGGTAGCGATCCCCTGTGACGATCGCCATGAGCAGCAGAAAGAGGGTTTTAGAAACAGGAGAAAATCATCAGCGACACAGAAACAAACAAATGGTCAAGAAATCAGAATTCACAAACGGTTTTTAGAAGGGAGAAAAAAAAGGAAAGAAAGTGGCAGGAAATTGCATTAAAGATTGCAGGAGAAGTTTTAAAAGAAGAAATCAAAGGAATAGGGAATAAGGGAACGGATTTGCGTATTAGGAAATGAGAGAAGGAGGTTTAGGGGTGGGGAATTGGGCAGAGAGAGACGGCACGGCCATGGGCAGAGAACCCCGAGCTAAATGAAAATGACGGTTTTTGGTTTGTTTGGGTTTTGGGAAGCGCATAATTTTTTTGTGAAATTAATTAATTAAAAAGGAGATTTATTTATGTGTAATTTTTAATTTTATCATCTGTCGTGTTGGCGCACATGCACTCAACATTGGTGTTTGAGTGGGGCATAATGGCATTCCCTTGTGTGTTGACGTTGGCAAAGTACGCGAGACCAGGTTCAAGAGAGGATGCCGACGCGCAAATCAGCTACACCTGGCCTCACGTTCATGAATCATGATAATGCGTATACATGCAGATCAGCAAACTAGTCGAAGTCGACTCGACAACCCATCTTCTAAATAGCTTCTTTGGCACTCTACTGTCAACCCAAGATAACACACTGATCTTAATTTGAAATTTACACGGTCAAGTCAACTAAAGAGGAGCTCATTAGACTCACGCCATTCTACCGCAATTTATCAATTATAAGAAATACACATGCTGCAACAATATTGCTTTTAAGCATTAAACATCAGTTGTGTAAAAAATACACACCATGCTGCCTATAAAATCCGAAAGACAATTGAAATGATAGTTCCATTAGCCTTGTTAATGCTCTTATTAAGAGATAATCAAATGCTAGGCAAACCCACAACCTCACCTCCCCCCCATGTCTCTATTTCTTTCTTACTTTTTCCTTTTGCCTTTGAGAGAAGTTCAACACATGACCTAGAATTGGAAAGCTTGTGCAAATTCAATCTTTGATTTTCCATGCATTAAACATCAGATAAGTAGGACATAAAGCACATTGATGCTTACTGCTTACCTCAGCCTTGACATGAATTCTCTCTTAAAAATCCACAAAGCCAGCAATAGGACACCAAAAATCGTCAGCTTTCAACTTATTCAAATCAACTGAACAAGGTTTCATTTTCTTTTTCTTATCTTGTTTGTGAGAAAGCTAATTACTAACTTTATTTCCATTTAATTCAAAGCATAGTTAATAGTTCTAAGGTTTCCTTGAATTCAAGAAATTCCACAAAGCATTGGACTTTTAAGTAGGATAATACTTGTTGGACGTGGATGTGGGACGCCCGTAATGGGGTCCCAGTCCAATTTAAGTTTTAAGAGATGTAAAACTTAGTTTTAATTTTAACTTTCCTGACTTCAAAAAAAAAAAAAAAAAAACAAAAGGAAGAAGGTTTTTGGCACTCGGACACGATAGAGAAGAAAAAGAAATTGAAAAAGAAAAATAAAACTCTCTTGAAATTTACTCTGCAAGTGTTGAATGTTTAGACTGTGAAATGTGTACAACTTTTGTTTTGTGATTTTTTGTCTGATTAGTAAATCATGCAAATAATTTCATGTGAAACTGTAAATATTTAAATTTCGTAAATTATTATTCACAAATCGTATGATCAAACGTATATTTAATTGTTCTTGATATTCCAATTGTGAATATAATATTATATGTGATATATGATTGATGTATGATTTTCAACTTTGGAATCCAATCCAAGTTGTTTGATTTCTGGTGTGATAAATGCATATAAAAAATAATATTTAATTATTGTTATTTCTTGTAGAGGAATCGAGAAACGTAAATTAATATGTGATGTCATTAGAAGTTATACAAATGTATATGACTTATTAGAAATTGTTGTAGAGGTATATATAAGATGTTTAAAATTAGAAAACATCATTAATTAAGAAGGTAAGAAACCATAAATTATGATTTATGTTGTAAGCATGCGAATGCCCTGAGATAGCGCAATTGATTGCTTTAAAGATTTATTTTTTTTAATAAAAATTTTTGGAAGCTAGTTAAATACCATACATAAAATTTATATATAAATATAAAAATTTAAAATTTTTATTCCTGAATTAGCTTTAAAAGTTCATATAACACAAGGACGATTAAAATTTGTTTTTAATCGCTACAAGGCTGACGATGAGGTAAAAGGCCCAAAGACACTTCAGTCTTTTACCTCGGACATGACCCAATAAAGCCAGTGATGTGGATAAAGCATGTCTCATTATCCCAGGTCCGCGTGACCAGGTCAGCACGTCAGATGCTGACCTTTTCCATTGTCATCGATACCTCAGACCGAAGGCTGACCTCAGGACTGAGCAAACATTAAATGGTTTTGGCACAATGTTGACCACCATCAAAGTGGATGGTTCGTACCACGTTTACATCTAGGTCGACCCATTCCAGTAGGGCCACGTCATGCCAATGTGGATAAAGGTGCCACCTAGACCTCCTCCATCTTGGCCTCATCCCCTCCTTTTTATAAAAACCAGGACTCAACCTAAGGAAGAGGTTAAAAACCAACTAGGAGAAAGAAGGCCCTTACTCACCCAAACCTTGTTACGTTCTTCCATCATTGAGCTTAGGTGCCATCCTCACCACAAATATTTCGGCGCGTCAAGTAGGGGGCATTTCTTCGCTTAGTTTTCTAGTTGTCGTTGAGCATAGCCTTTAGAAGGAGAGTAGTGGAGGAAGAAGACCACGTTGCACCAACAAGTCCATCTAACACTTGTGATGATGAGCTTCACGAACGACCACCCCATACGACAAAGCAATTTGATCAACTTTTCCAACAGTTGTGTAACCTCATAAAGCTAGTTCAGAACATCCTTACCCTTTCCCTTGCAGAGAGACAGCCTTCAAGAGATGAGACTGACTAGCCCCCTTTTCCCCTACGTTTCTGTCACTGATGGAAGAAGGAGAAGTGAACATCATCTCTTCCTCGATGCCCAAAGTTCTTGGAAAAACCAAGACCAAGACGAACCACTCTCAGAATACAAGGAAAGAACCAAGGAACAATACTCTCATTCTAACGACGGAGGAGTGATCGCGTAACCAGCTTGAGGATAGGACGAAGGCGATAGAGAGGCAAATGCAGGGAAAGATGTTTGTGCATGTGGATGATCTCAAAATGCTAGAATCCTCATCATTTTTGGAGGAGATTGATTGAACCTTGCTCTCATCCGGCTTCAGGATGCTTGTTATTGAAGCTTACAACTTTTGACCCTTTTGACCATTTGGAACTTTTTCGTGCTTACATGTCTATACAAAGCGTGAATAACCTTTTATTGTGTAAGGCATTTCTGACCATGCTGAAAGGTGCAGCTTGAGCTTAGTACTCAGGATTGGCCCCGAGGTCAATTGGTTTGTTCAAAAAGCTCAGCCACTCTTTCATCACTCATTTCATAAGTAGCCAATGAGCTAAAAAAGACTGCCCTCAACTTAATGGTTGTGAAATAAAGGCCAAAGAAGACACTTAGGGAGTATGTCATGCGTTTTAACGTAGAATCACTCTAGGTAAAAGACCTGGAACAGTCCGTGGCAGTAGCGGATTTGATGAATGGTCTAACGGATGACAAGTTTCATTTTAAATTTTCCCTCTCATAGAACCCCCCAAAACTCTACCAGAGCACTTGCCATAGGCAGAAAAGTATACCAATACAGAGGAGACCATGGCAACCAAGTTGGATAAGGAAGAGGAAAAAGACGAGCAACGAAGTTATAAGAAAAAGGGGTGAGAGGTCGAGAAAGACCAAAGGGGAAAGAAAATCAGTAAGGCAAATGGGTACTCATCTAGAATAAGCCCATATGAAAGGTATGATCACCATACCCCTTTGTACACTACGAGAGAGAGGAGCTTGATGCAGATCGAAAGAGGCCTACTACTGAAATGACCAAGGTCAATGAAATCAAACCCCCAAAAATTTAGGTATAAACAGTGTGCATTCCATCATAACCACAGTCATATAACTGAATAATGCACAGACCTAATGAACGAGATTGAAAGCCTTGTGAGAATAGGACATCTGGACAGATTCCTACAAAACACCCTCAAGCAAGAATTGGGAAGAGGTGGATACAAATGAAGAGGCTTTGGTAGCCGACCTAGTAACCATACGCTACCTCGGACCACCCAACAAGGGGGTCGTAGGGACCAAGGGCCAGACTGACCTGGAAAACAAATAGGGGAAGAGGTAAACAACCAACTTATAGCGAGCATAATAAATGTCATCACTAGAGGTGCCTCGACCTCCTCTAGATGAAAAGTAGATTGAGCTACTATCATGCCATAAGGCCCATGGAAAAGAAACCTATGTCCTGAAAGGACAAGCTTGTCACATTCTCCACAGAAGACTTAGAAAGAATCAAATTTTCTCATGATGATGCCATAGTGATAAGCATAGTCATCTATAACCATGTGGTGAAAAAGATATACTTTGATAATAGAAGTGTTAGTGACGTGCGATATTATGAGACTATAAAGAGTATGAGAATCACAAAGGATAAGCTCGGGTCGTGCCATGCTCTTTTAGAAGGATTTAGGAATGAGCATGTCCTAGTCTTGGGAGTAATCACCCTTTTAATTACATTGGATACGAAAACAAGAACCGTCATAACGATGGTGGACTTCATGATTATTAAAATCCCTTCAGCCTAATGCCATTTTGGAAAAGCCTAGCCAAATGGCCATTAGGATAGTTGGATCAGTCCCGTATTTGAAAATTAAATTTTTAACCCCTCAAGGGATTGGTGATGTTCGAGGTCACCAGTCCACAGCTTGAAAATGCTACACCATGGCATTTGTAAGACTCGTGAATTTCTATGTACTCTTATGATTTCCAAGATTTATAGATAAGTTACACAATAAATGAATCATAAGAATTGGATATTTTTAAGTGTTAAGTGTGAATGAAATGCAAAATGGGTATTGAAGTGATTGAATATGAGTTTACCTTTGAAAATCTGAAAAATTTCAGCTGAAATACTGCAAGATGAATGTCAGATCGATCTTACATAGAAGGAAGATCGATCTCATTGTCTCGAAATAGAGAACCAAATCATTCTGTAAATGGGAGATCGATCCATCATTCAAGCAGATTGATCTCTCATTCAATCATATCGATCCCCATGAGACTCTGTTAGGAATAGATCGATCTCTCCCTATGAGCATATCGATCTCCAGTTGCTTCTACCTAGCAAAGATCGATCTGCTCCCCTAAGCCAGATCGATCTCTAAAGTTCTCTGCCTGGCCAAGATCGGTATCTGCTCCCCTAAGCCAGATCGATCTTTAAAGTTCTATGCCTGGCCAAGATCGGTCTCTATCAATGAGCAGATTGATTCCTTCTTCAAGAGGCAGATCGGTCCCCTAGCTTGCATGATCGAATTCTTAAGGAATTTAAGCAAGGGAAGATCGATCTCCACCCTTGCAGATCGATCTCATAAACGCAATTACTATAAAAAAGACCTGACTGTCGAGCCTTCTTCTCCAAAAAATCCCAAAATCTTCCATTTTAACAAAAAACAACCTAGTTTTCTCATCTAGAATACACCCCCTTCCAAAAAGATTTGAGGAAAAAGTTATTTGAGCAAAGTTATTCCTAGTGAGGAAAATAACAACATAGTCAAAGATTGGAAGCTCAAACTTTGGATTAAATGAGCAAAAAGGTTTTTCCCCCAATTTGGCAAAAAGGAGAAGAAAGTCAAGCTAGGTAAAGTTTCAATACACCATCTTCTAATATGCTAATGTAGACATTTTAATGAGTAGATTGGTGTCTATAATGTTGGTTGAAATGTTCATGTACATGCTTAAACAACCATGACCTAGAATAGGTTTAGTGAGAGAAAGTTGAAATGGCATGGAGTTGATGATGGTTTAAACATGTAGAGATGTTAGTAAGCATGTATAGATGATTATAAGATAACTTTGTGAAATCCATATGTTAGAATGGATGATGATTGGAAATGGGCATAAGAGGTGCTTGATAAATTGTCATAGTGAAGGAAATGATGAATTAGAGGCATTATGAGCTTAATTTCGGTTTAGTGTGAATCAATAGGCCTAAAAAATTCAATAGATTCTCGAGAAAAGAATAGAGCAATCAAAAATGGACTTAAGAGAAAGTGAGGCCTTATAAGTATTAATGAACCCAATAAGTCGAATCGACTATAATAAACGTGAGAATTGTGTTATATTGGATTAAATTGATGTGATAAGTAATATTGTGCAGCCCCAGAGATCTCATTGGAAGCGAATCGGACTGCACGATCGAGCAGCTTTAAAAAAGTGGAATCACTCGACGCGATTCCAGGTAAGGGAATTTTGTAAGTACCTAGAGGTAGCTGCACAGATTTTGAGGGTAATTATAGGGTATTGAAATTATGTTGGTTGCCTAGAAAAGAAATAATGATTTGTACGAACGATTTTGAATACGGATGATTTTGGTTTTGGATGTGAATCTTACAAAAGGGGTAGTAAGGCTAATAATTCCATGAAACCTTATGCTTTGCTATTTTATGACATACATTGCTTTGGTTTAAGCAAATTGATGGATAGGCTAGCTATTTGATATCCATAATTTCATGAAATAGCACGAGTCAAGCGCTGACTTTGATTTTGAACGTGTTGTGTTGAAATAGAGCCGCCTATCAGGTTTATAAGAGTTAAATCGTGCTGAAGCTTCGCTCGCACTAGATTTTGATGTTTTGATATGCATGAAATGTGTTGGAGCCTAGCTCGCACCATGTTTTGAGTTGTGATGTTTTACAAGTCGTACTGGAGCTTTTGCTCGTACATGGGTTTTCCATTGATATTCTTATGCATATAACAGTATTGGAGCTATGCTCGTAAGTGATTTTCTCATTATTTATTATGCATAAAGTCGTACTAGAGCGTTGCTCGTATGAGGGTATTTACTAATGATGTATGAAATCGTGCTAGAGCTTTGCTCGCACTGGGCTTTTCACACTGTGATATGTAATGAGTTGTGCTGGATGTCTCATATAGACTGTGTGTCACATGGATGAGATGCTCGCATGAGCCGTGCTAGATGCCTCGTGCAGACTGTTAGTCACACGGATGAGATACTCACATGTGCACTTGAGATTGAGTAGGTTATACATGGCATAGGGTAGATAAGACCGATGGCAGGCACCCCCAACCATAATATGGGTCACGGAGTACGTTGTACCGTGTATATCACATGGAGTACGTTGTACCGTATGGTTGTGATGTTGATTTAAAAGTCTGGCGTAGGATTAACCCACCTCTGTTCCAGCATGATGCCCCGCACACTGGGATCCGTGTAGTCTGGGATGATAATGACATAATTGGCCAACATAGTCCTCAATTATATATAATGACCACCTGTCTCACATGATATCACATGCTTTTATATACTGAATATGAATTGAGTTGTCCAGGGTAGACCCGAGTGAGGGGTCGAACCTTGTGGGATGTTTTTAAAGGATGATAAGTTGTTGTGATAAGCTTTACTGAGTTTTGATTTGATATTAAACCATGCAGAATAGTTTTTATGATTAGTTTATTACAATGAGCATGAGAAGTTTTACGTGATGGTTTTCCATGTTTACACGCCTATTTTCATGTTTTCAGTACATGATATATGTATATACATGTGGCATAGTTTTAATATTTTCTCATGCTCTGGATATCAATGATCTTTATGCATGATATTAAAGCATGTAGATAGTGCAATTATCTACTATGCTTGCATTATTGCCTTACTGAGCGTGTGGTTGCTCTTCCCTATCATTTCCCCTCTACAGAGCGCACACAATAGTCTAATGAGAGACTAAGGAGTTGTATTCAGATATCCGCTGCTCTCTATCGCCAAGAGGTATACACATAGAAAATCTTTTTGTATCTAAATATGTAATAGCACAGTAATCATTTTGAATTGTAATATGAGGGATGTAAGTGTTAGCAAACATGTATAAGTATAGAACTTAAACTTTTAAATGCATGTGCTTGTTCTTGATTAATTGAAAGATGAATGGTAAATGATGATTAATACTGACTCATATCCCAACTGTTATTGGTGAGAGTTGTTCACGACCGGGAAAGAAAATGAAAAAGCGAAAAATTTATGGTGATTTTCGAGTGAAAAATGATGAAAAGGGGTCGTGACAACGTTAAAGGTCAAAGGGAAGGCCAAGTAGTCACTTACCTTAGAGGAGCCCGACAAAAGGCTTTAGCTGAACCAAAGTCGACCTAAGCTAGCAGATGAACTCGTCAACATTCCTTTCAGTGAAGCCAACCCAAGCAAGACCATGCTCATCAGCTCTAAATTGGCCAAGAAGGAAGAATTAATGCAGCTAATTAGGAATAATGCCAACCTGTTTGCATGGAAACCTGAGGAAATGCTCGGTGTAGATCCAAGAGACATGGTCCACCACCTTAATGTTATCTCAAATACTAAGTCAGTGAGGCAAAAGAAGAGGTTTTTCGCACCAAAAAGGCAAGAAGCCATCAACAAAGAAGTGTCCAAGCTCCTAAGTGTTGACTTCATCAGGGAAGCACACTACCTTGAATGGTTGCCAAATGTAGTTATGGTGAAGAAATAAAATAGAAAGTGGAGAATTTGTGGAGATTTCACTGACCTAAATAAAACCTGCCCAAAAGAAAGCTTCCCCTTTTCAAACATTGATAGGTTAGTAGGCAACAACATGAAGCATGGTCTTCTAACTTTCATGGATGCCTACTCTTGTTATAATCAGATCAGAATGCTTGAGGAAGACGAGGAAAAAATGTTGTTTATAATAAAGAAAGGCCTATACTATTACAAAGTCATGCCCTTCGGTTTAAAAAATGTCAGGGCCATATATTAGAGGCTGGTTAACAAAATCTTCAGAGATCAGAGTATAAAGAATATGGAAGTATATGTGGATGACATGATTATAAAAATTCTGACATTAGAAACACACTTGGATGACCTGATAGAAGCATTCAGTGTATTAAGAAGGCAAAACATGAGGCTTAACTCAGCGAAGTGTGCCTTTGGAGTCACCTTGGGAAAGTTTCTTCGGTTCATGGTCAACTAAAGGGGAATTGAAGCAAACCTTGAGAAAGTTAATGCTATTTTAGAAATGAAGGCACCAAGCTCAGTAAAATAAGTGCAAAGGCTTACAAGTAGTATAGCAGCCTTGAATCGCTTCATGTCTAGGTCAGTGGACAAATATCTCCCATTCTTTAAGACTTTGAAGGGCACACAGAAGTTTGAATGGACTGAGCAATGTCAGAAGGCATTTGAAGAGCTCAAGATTTGCATTTTCTCTCCACTCATCTTATCTAAACCCCAACTCAAAGAACTTTTATACATGTACCTGGCTGCGACTGACCTAGTAGTCAGCTCGATACTAGTCAGAGAAGATAAGAGAACTCAATGATTAATATACTTTGTCAGTAAGGTGCTCTAAGGGGCTGAGGTGAATTACCAAAAGATTGAGAAACTTGCATATGGTCAGTTGGTTTCAGCAAGAAAACTCAAGCCTTACTTCCAATCACATTCTATCATAGTCTTGAATGACCAACCACTCATGCAAATCCTCCTAAAGCTTGAGGTGTCGAAAGATCAATTAAGTGGGCAATAAAGCTTAACAAATTTGACCTACACATTTAGCCTAGATTTGCTCTTAAATCATATGTGATAGCAATCTTTATGGTCAAATACACAATGAAACAAGAAGGGCAAAGAAGATTAGAAGGAAGATAAGTTGAAGAAATAGGAAGCATGGAAGCTCTATGTTGATGGTATAACAAACAATAAAGGGAGTGAGATTATGCTTATCTTTATTAGCCCAAAAAATGTAAAACTTCACTGTGCCTTGAGATTCAAATTCAAAGCCACCAACAAAGAATCAGAGTATGAAGCCCTCATAACAGGGCTTAAACTTACAAAAGAATTAAAGATAGAAAAACTGTAGATACTCAATGACTTAAAGCTAGTAATATATCAGGTTAGCAGAGAATTCAAAACAAAAAGGAAGACCATGGTAAAATATTTAGAGAAGGTCAAGTTACTTCTACAAAGCTTTGAAAAGTACTAAATCAAAAGGATACCAAAGTCTGAAAACACCATGACTAACTCCTTATCTAAGCTAGCCTTAAGAAGCATCTCAAACATAGGTGACTGAACATATGTCAAAGAGATAGAAATAAGCAGTGTGAAATTAAGAGGAAAAGTTAACCAATTAGAGGAAGGGACGGAATCTTGCATGACCCCTTGTATTAAGTACTTGACCACAAGGGATCTACCGAAGGATAAAAATCGGGCAAGGGCTCTCAGAAGGAAAGCACTAAGGTATACAATCATCACTGATAGGTTATACAAAAGGTCCTTCAGTCTGCCATATCTGAGGTGCTTACCTCTCAAAGAAGTAGAGTACGCACTACAAGAAGTGCATGAAGAGATTTACAAAAACCATCGTGGTCCTAAGGCACTTGCACGTAAAATCCTCAAACAGGGATACTATTGGTCAATGATGCTCAAAGAAGTAACTGACCTGGTGAAGAAATGTAATAAATGCCAAAGGTTTTTCAATTCCAACACCAACTTTCCTCTGACTCATGCCAATCATAAGCCTTTGGCCCTTCATGCAGTAGGCAATAGATGTACTAAGGCTTTTCCCTTTGGCCTCAAGATAAAGGAAGTTCGTCCTGGTTACTGTTGATTACTTCACCAACTAGATAGAGGTTGATGCCCTTGCAACGACCACGAAAAAACAAGTGGAAAGTTTCTATTGGAAAAACATTTTCTACAAGTTTGATTTACCAAAGGTGATAGTCACAAACAATGGGAAGCAGTTCGACAACCTGAAGTTTAGAAATTGGTGTGATCGCTTGGGCATAAACTTGTAATTCACCTCGGTGGCACACGCCTAATCCAATGGCCAAGCTGAAGTCGCTAATAGACTAATCTTAGAGGCATTAAAGAGAAGACTTGGTGAAGCCAAATGAGCATGGGTGGATAAGCTCCTCGGGGTCCTTTGGGCACTAAGGACTACGACTAAGGTCCCAACAGGCGAAACCTCGTTCAATCTTACCTTTGGAAATGAAATTATGGTGCCAATAAAAATAGGCATCCCTAGCCTAAGAGTGGAACTCTTCGAAGCCGAGATGATGAGGCATTAAGAAAGAACCTGAATTTAATAGAAAAACAAAGAGATATGGCTCTTGTCACCATGTGTAAGACCTTTAAATTCATAAATATATACATGTAAATGCTATGTGAAGTATAGGTGATGTAAAGTCCATAAACCCAATGTACACTCTTGTAATATAAGTTTGTGATATATGTATAAGTTTCATTATATAGGAATAAGAAGAAATTGACTTTTGTATGTGAGAAATGAGAATATATGGAATTTTGGGTAGTGTGGTAAATTGGATGGAAGTTTGCATGAGTACATGAATTCTTATACTCCATTTGGTTATAAATTGTATACCTTTGGTTATACAAGGAATGCACACAAGTCTTAATGTATATAAAGTAGGAATAGATGTCATTTTCAAGCCTTAAATGTAATTGGATGAGAAAATGACTATGACAGCAAAATAAGTGAAGTTTGGTGTGTGTTTACTGCAGAAAACTACAGTAAAATTTGAAAAATATGAATGAGAGATTGATCTCATGGGATGAGAGATCGATCTAAAAGAGCCAAAAATGCTCTTATTTGAGCGATGGAACAAGTCAAAACGATCTCCAAAGGGGCCAGATCGATCTGCTAAACATTCTATGTTGAAGGAATCGATCTCTAAAGGGTTTCCTTAAGCTACTGACTTGCAATAGATCAATCTCATGCAAGAGAAGATCGATCTCCTTAAGGTTCTGTGTTGCAACAGATCGATCTCATGCAAGTGCATATCAATCTCATGTGGTCTGGAAGGTCGGTTTTGAGAGGAAAAAGAACAGGGTAGATCGATCTCATTAGAGAGCAGATCGATCTCCTAGAACAATTCTATAAATACTAGACTTCTGCACTTCCGTTTGCACGAGAGAAACTATTCCATTCAAAAGATTAAGTGTAACCTAGCCAAGAAACACTAGAAAACTTCAGTTTGTGATTAGTTTTGAGTGAGGTATAAATGAGCAAAGTTATTCTTAGCGAAGAGGAGAACAACATACTTGAAAACAAGATATTGAGATCAAGAGTTGAAGGTGCAAGGAGGATTTTACCATTTTGGTGAAAAGGAAGGAAAGTTCAACAGGTAAGATTTAATGTACCAAGTTACTATATGTTAAACTAGGTGTATTGATGAGTAAATTGATATATGTTTGCAATGTTGGAAATGAAAGGAGAATGAAAAATCACCATGATCTAGTTTTGGTATGAAAATGAGAACATGATGAAGAAATGGTGTGACTATTGATTTAATGATGGAATATGCATGTATGGAAGATTATGAGATAATCTTATGAAATGCATAAATTGGAAATAAAGAGAAATAAAAATAGTTATGTGAAAATGTGGATTTATACCATATTTGGAGAAAGTGATGAAAACTACGTATTAAATTGAGATTTGGCAAATGAAATGAGTATATAGTGATATACTAATGTCGATAATTATAACAGCTTCGAAAATTTCCATGGAAGCTGATCGGACTACAAGAGTAAGCAGAACCGAGGATATATCATACCTGCATCAAGTAGTTTCAAAATCTCATTTTTAACAACTTCCATCATTGGTGGGCTGAGTCTTCTTTGTGCTTGCCTAGTAGGCTTACATTCCTCTTCCATAAGGATCTTGTGCATGCAAGTTGTTGGGCTTATTTCCTTGATGTCTGCTATTGTACATCTGATAGCTTCCTTGCATTCCTTGAGCACTCTAAGCAACTTCATTTCTTCTAAATTGGATAGTTTACTGTTGATGATCACTGGAAGTGTTTCCCTATCACCAAAGAAAACATATTTGAGGTGTTCTGGAAGAGTCTTCAATTCTAAATCTGGTGCCTGCACAATAGAGGGAAGAAGTTTTGTATGAGATAATGGCAATTAAATGTGAGAAACATCAAACCTCATCGTGCACAGTGATCCTAGCTCTTGGACCATTTCCAATAATTCTGGTTCCCACTTCCCACGCAAAATTCTTCTCCAATCTCTTTGAATCCTCAAGCGTGAGGTGCCTACTCAAAACAACTTTCAATTTATCCTCATCACAAATATTCAAATACATGTCAGTTAAAGGATCAATAATATCTAAAACAAAAACAGAAGACATACCTCTAGGGTATTTCATGGCATTATATATATTGAATTTTATAACTTCACCATCAAATTCCATAGTAAGAGTGTCATCATAAACATCTATTTTTGTTCTAAAGGCTTTGAGAAAAAGTCTGCCCAATAAAATCAAAGATGTATCATCTTCCTCCATGTTTAAGACATAAAAATCTACTGGGAAGATTAAATCATTAAACTGCACCAAAACATCTTCTAACACCCCTTCAGGATAAACATTAGATCTATCAGCCAATTGAATTATCACACCAGTATTTTTCAATTTGCCCGTAGTCATAGACTTGTAAATAGATAATGGCATGACATTAATTGAAGCTCCTAAATCTAACATGGCTTTTTCGATCTTTAAATTGCCTATTTTACATGGGATAGTGAACATACCTGGATCCTTGCATTTGGGAGGTAACATTTTTTGGAGGATTGCAGACACATTCTCTCTCATGTTCACATACTCATTTCCCTTAAGCTTCCTCTTATTGTTGCACAATTCCTTGAAAAACTTGGCATACTTTGGAACCTATTTGATAGCATCTAATAAGAGAATATTTACCTCGACTTTTCTAAAGGTATCTAGAATTGCCTTCTCTTCCTCTTGTTTTTTAGACTTTGACTTTGGAGGAAAAGGAGGTATTATCTCTGGTATCTTCATGCTCCCTTTAGTGGTTGTTTCGGATTTAAGTTGAGGTGGTTTAATTCCTTTTTCCAATTCTTCACCTTTTGTGCTATGGGTTCGGATTTTAGGTTCTTTCAGTTTGGTTCCGCTTCTCAAAGTGATTGCATTTGCGTTTTGCTTAGGGTTGACTATGATTTACGATGGCAATCTTCCTTGGGATTCTAGCTTGCTTACTGATACGGCTAGTTGGTTCACTTGATCTTTTAATTCCTTGAGGTTGGACCTTGTTTCCTGTTGAAATTGTTGAGTACTATCAGCAAGGGATTTAACAACCTTTTCAAGAGACGTACCTGAATTTGATGATTGCTGCATTTGTTGAGGAGGTTGCCTAGGTTGGTAGTTTTGGTATTGCAGCCTTTGTCCATAATTGAAGTTTGAATGATCCATCTATCCTGGATTGTAAGTATTGGAATAGGGATCATATTTTCTTTAGCATGCTCTTGTGAATCTTCTTGAAGTGTAGGGCACATATCGGTTGGATGTCCATTAGCACAAATTCCACAGACCTTGGCTTGTTGCATGTTTCCCACTCCTAAAGCAAGTTGCTGCACAATAGAGGTTAGATTAGAAATTTGATTGTCAAGTGAAGATGTACTCACCTCATTCACTCTTCTAGGCACATCCTGTCTAGTCCCAAATTGTTGAGAATTTACAGCCATGGTGGAAATTAAATTCCTAGCTTCGGTGGGGGTTTTATTGACTATTGCTCCTCCAGTAGCAGCATCCATCATTCTTCTTTCCATTGGCAAGAGCCCTTCATAGAAGTATTGGATGAGTAGTTGTTCAGAAATCCCATGTTGTGGGCAGCTAGCATAAAGTTGCTTGAATCTTTCCCAGTACTCATGAAGATTTTAGGTATCTCTTTGCTTGATTCCACATATCTCCCTTCTTATGTTTGCGGCCCTAGAAGCTGGAAAAAATTTGTCAAGAAAGCATCTTACCATGTCAGTCCATGTTATAACCGAACCTGGAGGAAGGTAGAATAACCAATCCTTAGCTCTATCTGCGAGTGAGAATGGAAAGGCCCTAAGCTTGATTTGAACCTCCGTAACAGCTTGTGGCTTCATGCTGGAGCAAACCACATGAAATTCCTTGAGATGTTTATGAGGATCTTCGTTTTCCAACCCATTGAACTTTGGAAGAAGGTGGATCAATTCGGATTTCAGTTCGAACTCTGTTTGAAAAGCAGGATATTGAATACATAATGGTTGTTAATCCAAAGCTGGAGCGGTGAGTTGTCTAAGAGTTCTCTCTTGATTGTTGGCCATCTCTCGCTCGGATTCGGAGTCACTTGATGAGTCTTCAAGGTCTAATGCAAGATTCAATCCTGGTGATGATGTAGAGCTTTCTTCGTGCTTGTGATTTTTAGCTTCTTTCCTAAGTCTTCTCGCAGTCTTCCTAATGTCAGGATCGTATGGAATTAATTCACCTGTACGAGAAGAACGAAGCATCAAAATAAATCCAAATTAAACTTAATCTCCCCGGCAACGGCACCAAAAATTGATGGTTGTGGAAACCAACAATATTAAATAACTTGCTCAAACAAATAATTAGTAGTATAGGGAGCAAGGTCGTGTCCCAAGAGAGATTAATTAATTCTGATTTACTTTTCTGCAAATAAAAGAAAAATAAAAACAAGAGAGGTTTGAAAGATTGATTAACTAAAATAACAAAACTTAATAGAAAGAAAACAAAATTGAGTAGAAGAATTCAATAATTTGAGAAATCTAACCCAAGGAGTAATTTTCAGATTTAGTTCGGTAAGTTGATCATTGACATAAGATAATTTTTCTTAATCCCAACTAAACTGGTTATGGTTGTTGGTACGACCTAACAACATGTCTCTTCTTACCACTTCGACAATCAGGAAACGTTCTCTAATTACTGCTCTTACCAATAAACAACCCTAGATACGATCTTAGGATTTAATTTACCAATAGCATTGAACACTTAAAGAGACTACCAATTCTAATCAACAAACACACATGTAGGTTTATTTAAATCAGATCTTATAATCACATAACAAAGACTAAAAACCAGAAGTGCAATTAATCTTGTTACTTACCACTTGTTATTGAAACAACCAAACAATTACGGATTCAGATATTTCAATTGGATGTATATTACCTTGTGAATGAATCAATAGGCCTTTTTGAAGCAACCACAAAACAATAATAATAATGAAGTGCAGAAATTATAAGAATAGAAAAGATTAAAAAAATAAATAAGAACAATTAGATCTCACAACTTATAAACCAAATCTTCAATTATCCTTAAATTGGAAAGAGAGTTTAGCAACCCATGAATATCTGGTAAAAGCAGTGAAAATACTTGTATGAGAAAATCTAGTCAAAAGTCTCTTCTTTAACCTAGATCTTCAAGAGCCTATTTATAACTAAAAAAATAGAGATAAAAACCCTACTCCTAGTTGGACTTGAAGTCCTTACATTTAATTAAAATAATAATCCGATAAAAAGTCTTCCAAGTAATTGAAAAAGTCAAATCTATAGAGGAGAGAGAAAATTGTAGTATTGGATGCTTAGGCGAGAGTCTCGCCTAAGCCTTGACCCGTCTCTGTCCAACAAATTGAAGTCAGCTCGTCAAGAAGACCCTTAGGCGAGAGTCTCGCCTAAGGCTGCATCCGGCTCTGCCCTGAGTTGAAAACTGCACAGTGAAGGGATCCTTAGGCGAGAGTCTCACCTAAGGCTGCACCCAGTACTGACCAAAGTTGAAAATTGCACAGTGATGGGATCCTTAGGCGAGAGTCTCGCCTAAGGCTGCACCCAGCATTGACCAAACTCGTACTCATCATTCCTTACTTCTTCCATATGATTTCCCTTGTTCCACAATCCGTCTAAATCATCCTTTACTTCATCAATTCCATGGATTCCTACAATTATTCAAGAATGATCAATTATCCATAGATTAAGTATAAAATTCATACAAAACCATAGGAAAACAAGGTAAATAATGTGCATAAATAATGACTTATCATATACCCCCACACTTAAACCTTGCTTGTCCTTAAGCAAACATTAGTTCAAACTTATACCCTTCCATTCATTTATGCTTAACTTTAACCCATCCAAAACATTTTAGCATGCATAAAAATATTAAGTTCATGTGAATTCTCACCAATAACACATAATGATAATCAAATCAAACTTAAAACACATAGATCTTAGCACCTTCACAAAGGTTTCACTAGTTACACTCAATGTGTTTCGGTTTATCATTTGATCACTCAAGTCAATGAATAGAAAGTTCTTACCATAAGCTTGCCATTAAATCACATCTCTTCCTCCTTCAATGGAACAAGATACATAAATCAAGAGCGTAAAAGGGTGTAATGGGGCTTAGGTAAGGTATGTCAAGGCTATTTCGGTTTAAGGGAATTGGAATAATCAATTCAAACATAAACATAGGAGACTTACTTGAAATTCAATCATTCTTCTTGCTTTTCTTCCTTCTTTTTTTGTTGTGAATTTTCCTTTCTTTTTTATTTATTTTTTATTTTTTTATAAGGTTCAAATCTTCTTTCTTTTCATCAAGGAAGAATCGATCATTAACGAATATAGGTTATACAAAACAATCTTTTTCCTAATGAATTCAAATCTCCTATATATAAGTTAAAATAATTTCCAATTCAAGGTTCAAAAATACGTTTGGATAAAAACAAGAAAAGACTTAAAGCTCAAAGGGGGTTCACTAAGGGTTTAATAAAGGGTAGGTTAACAAGAAAAAAAGGGGTAAATTCAAATGGTTTAATCCTAATGCGCTTTATTTTTTATCAATGCATCATATTCATCAAAGTGGTTGATAGAGACATGTATAACATGGAAAGTTCTAGAATTACTAACTATGCGTTTCAATCACACATAAAGGAATAAAGAGCATGATGTAATGAATGCTCATTAGGTTCAAATCTCACAAGGGTGTAATGTGCTAATCTATGCATTTGTTCATTCAATTCAATAATCATAAGCATCAAGATGAAAATTCAAAATAATTTTGCATACAAGAAGATCATAAATCCAGTTCGATGATGAGTATAAGAAGATCATAAATTTCATAGATGGCAATTAAGAAAAAACACATGCTCACTAGTGAACTAAGATCATCTTGAATAAAATTTTGCAGAAATTGATCAAATCAAACAAATAAGAAATAAAATCAACTTCTATAACATCCTAAACACCCCTCACACTTAGATGGGACATTGTACCCAATGTCACAAATGCTCAATATTTAAAAAATGTAAAGACAAAGGAAAAATAATACTCCCCTGAAGTTATTGAGCATCGGAAGCCATGGTGGCTTACTGTGGTGGTGGCGGTGGTGGGAAAGGTGGGTTAAAGCCCATGTGTGCATAAAATGCCAATTGATTTTGGTCCATTCGGAATTGGTCTTGTTACAATTGCCTTATCATCTGAGCTTGGTTTTGTTGCATTTGATTTTGATCAATATCCAATTGTGAAACTTGGTTCCGTAGATCGGTTAGTAGTTCGGAGGCTTGATGTGATTGCCCTACATCGTCATCTTCTTGTTCATGAACAAGTGGAAGTATCCTTCTGGCCCTCTTCTTATAAGGTCTTGGACCTTAGAAACTGTATGTTCCATCGTCATTATGCTTAATAAGATTCTGGTGAATTAATGACCGGATGTCTAGTGGTTGCATCTGCCTTGCCACTTGAAGTAACGTATCATTTGGATCTAACAAACCTGCATGAATAGCTAAAGCAATAATCATAGAACCAAGAATCAAAGGCTTTTTAGAATCTCCTACGCTGTTAAATTGGGAAGCCAACCAATATCCTAAGTTAACTTTAAGACCCTTTGACATACACCAAAGAAAGTAACTCTCAGCCTTAGTTAAAAGAGCCACATTTGCTACTCTACCATAAAAAGTATAGGCTAAAAGCCTATGCATGTATTATTAAGCAGGCTCTTGAAATTCACTATCAGTGGTATGACTGGAGTCATAATACTTGTGAGGTTTCCCTGTTAATTCAATTCTATAAAATTGCATGGCATCAAAATCAATATAATAATCATAAAGGTTGTTAAGGTATTCCTCGCTTTCAGTAAATTCATTAGTAATAAGCCCTAAAGCAATATTAAATTGAGTTATAGATAACTCAAATTTCCTGCCCATGATCCTAAACTTCACAACTTTGGGAGTATTGAGGTTGTACTCCGCCGAAGGTGTGTACTTATAAGTTGTGTAAAACTCCCTGCATAGTTCATGTCACGACCCAATTCCATTTTCTTTAACCGAAAATCACTGAAAATTTTTCGCGTTTTACTGTTACCTTACTCGGTCGTGAACTAAACTCACCACACACTGTTTGGGCTGTGAGCCAATAATAAACACCACATCTCATTCATTCTCAATTAATTAAAACGATGTCATACATGCGCATTTAATCGTGTACTTATACGAATACATGTTTTACTGACATCTACATCCCCCATAAGTACAACTCAAAAGAATACTGTGCTTTTACATTGTTTAGATACAAAAAGAATCACTGTGTATATACCTCTTAGCAATGGAGATGCAGCGGAGTCCAAAATAATACGCCTCAGTCCTCACTGGGCTACTATGCACGCTCTGTAGGGGGAAAATAGAGTGGGATGAGCAACCACACGCTCAGTAAGGCAATAATGCAAGCATGGTAGATAACTACTCTATCTACATGCTGATAGTGTTATGCATAAATCATTTATAGTAGGAGCATGAGGAATAAAACTATGCCATATGAGTATACATATATATCATGTATCAAAGTCATGTAAAATTGGCATATAAAACATGGTAAAACATCATGTATAAATCATCTCATGCTCAATCTCATTTAAATTCATAAAAATGGCAATTCATTTAGAAACCTCCTTTTTAAACCCACGTCATAAAACTCTTTCTCATCACATACAATCACATCACATCAATTCACAATCACAACCTCATCTTCATTTCATAATTCAAATCCACGAGGCTCGACCCCTCCTTCGGGTCTACCTTAAACAATCACAATCACACTTAGAGATTTAAAATCAGGTGGTAGTAAGTAATTCAAGCAAGGAGACAGGTTACTATATCTCAAGTGACTACGATGGCCAATCGTCACATATCATCCCAGAACACACGGATTCCGGTGTGCGGGGTATCATGCTGGCACGAAGGTGGGTTAGTTCTCTGCTAGACTTTCTCAAATCAAGTAACCACCACGCGGTACATCGTACTCCATGTGATATACACAGTACATCGTACTCCGCGGACCCATAACATGGTTGGGGGTGCCTGCCATAGGTCTTATCTACCCCATACCCAGTGTAACCTTTATAGTCTCAAGAGCGCGTGGGAGTAACCTCAATACCAGGTCCTAGCCCCTCATGGCCTTGCTCGCCCCTGTTGGGTTCCCTGATCCAGGTCCTAGCCCCTCACCCTCACCCCACCTAAGAGGTCTGTCAGGCCTGTTGGGTTCCCTGGATGGATTATGTCAGGTCCTAACCCCTCACCCTCACCCCACCTAAGAGGTCTGTCAGGCCTGTTGGGTTCCCTGAGTTAATTCGTATCTCTCACCACGGCCTCATACGTACCACAGTGTGAAAACCAGCGCGAGCTACGCTCTAGCGCGAATTCATGCATCAAAACCATTCACTTCGTACGAGCAACGCTCTGGTACGGCATTTATGCATAAAATATGAAGAAAACCATGTACGAGCATAGCTCCAGTACAGTTATACGCATAAGAAAAACCGCTCAAATCCACATACGCGCGTAAGCTCCAGTACGGTTTATAAACATCATCACAATTCAATTTCAAAGTGCGAGTTAAGCTCAAGCACGTTTCACACAAGTGAAAACATAGAAATCCAGCGCGAGCGAGGCTCTAGCGCGATTTATGTCATACAAATGTGATAGGTGGCTCATATACAATTTATCAATCCCGGCAATTCAGGTTTAGCACTCACAAATGCTTTTCCACAACAACAATACAATACTAGCCGACCTATCTACAAGCTTGCTTAAAACCAAGCAATTCGTTTTGAAAAGCATCAAAACATTAGATTTATGCAATTATTAGCCTTACTATCCCATTTCATAAAATCCACTTCAAATCCAAAACCACGCATATACTCATCATCATTCACGAATACCATCAACATTTATTTGAGCAATCATGCATTTCATAAAACACCTGATATTCACCCACAAGTTCAAAGTACGAGCAGCTACCTCTATATACTCACAAAATTCCCTTACCTGGAATCGCGATGCGTGATTCCACTTCCTTAAGCTGCTTACTCGTACGGTTCGATTCGTTTTCAACGAACTCTTCGGGATTGCACAAAATCGTATCCCGCATTATATTCGATCCATACAATGCAACCCTTGTGCTTGCTATAGTCAATTTAACCTATAGCCTCTATTAACGCTTATATGGCCTCGTTTCATCACTTTACCCATAACTCGGGTCTATGGATCTTCTTAGGCCTATTAACTTATTCAAAATCGATGTTAAATCGACATTAAGCTCATAGTGTTCATATTCCATGAATTCCCTCACTATGGCATTTATCAATCATATACATATCCATTTTCACAATTCCTCCAACTCATCATGTAATTCCATCTAACCATCTAAAATCATAACATTACCCCAATAACAACTTTAGCATGCCATAAACCATAAGCTCATTCAATCCCACATATCCTCACATTATACCCATTTTAGATTTCTAGGTCACACCAATTCCACTACATTCCTAGGTAGTTTATCCATCAATACTCATATCAATCAACTCCAAAATCAATTAAATAGCTAATTCATTTTGGATTGGAGTGTTAGAATCTTACCAATATGATTTCTCTTCTTGCTCCAAATGGTAATGCCCTTAACTCCTTCAATTCCAAGAATGGGAAAATGCCCTCTCACTATGTTGTTCTTCTCCTTGATAGGAACAACTTTGCCTCTAATGATCTCTCTTTAATTCTTACTGAAAATGGCTGATTTTAGAGAGGGAAAGTTAGGTTTTTGGGTTGAAAATGGGAGGTTAATATGTTTTTCCGAGATTTCCAGATTTTCAGCTCTCCTTATATAGAAATGACCTGAGGAGATCGATCTGGTCCAAGAGGAGATCGATCTGGTCCCTTAAAATCCCTCTTTTTCACGGCATTTTTAAGCCTGAGATCGATCTGTCGAAGCATCAGATCGATCTGTTGAAGCATGAGATCGATCTGTCTAATCATGAGATCGATCTGGTCCCAAACAGAGAGCTAAGGAGATCGATCTGGCTCCATTGGAGATCGATCTGCTCTATTCTTTCGCCTAAATAAGAGCATTCTGGCTCTTCCAGATCGATCTCTCATCCTATGAGATCGATCTGGCCCTCATGTTTTCCAGATTTCCTGCAGTTTCCTTGCTGCAACTCATACCAACACACCCTTAATCTATTGCCATGGCCATTTTCTCATCCATCCACCTTTATAACTTGAAAATGGCATCCATTTATACCTTATGCACATTGAAACTTGTGTGCATTCATTGTGTGTTCCAAGGTATGCTACATAAAACCAAATGGAAGCATAACTCCATTCCATTTTACCACACTACTCATCTTTGAGTTTCGATCACATCCATCACTTGCCAGAACTCATTTCTTCATATTCATACTCAATGAAACTTGTATGTACGTTACAATTCATATCACACATACATACATTGAATCCATGGACTTACATCAATCATACTTTACATTACAAGTCCATTCATATTATTTGATCCAATTATACATATTACCATTATACATATACGGGGTCTTACAGTTCAGTATAAGCATGACAAGTAATTTCAAAGAATGGTCTCCAACCTATGTTGTCAATATAAGTATGAATTTTTTATCGAATCCCTAAGATTTCCAAGGTTGGGTCATCGTATCGCTTGCCTGATACAATTGTTTTACCACATAAATTGTCATATCTTTTCTTTTCGATTTTTGTAGTGAAGTCTAAGTTACCATGTAGATTGGCCTTAGGTAATACCAAATTTTTCTTTGATACTCTTGCCCTTTGTTGACGGGATGGTGATGGTTGGCTTCCACTCATTTTCTTACAAAATATTGATCAATAAATACATATCTCTCTTGCTTAGCATAAATCAATCCAATTTCATCACCCTAATTCACACATTACCCTTCATCATTCATCTTAGTACATACTATGAAATTTTCTAAAATCATACCAAGAATATATATTCATGAACAAGCCAAAAATGAAAATTTAAAGCATTATTCATAAATTCAAAATCAAAAGCAAAATATGAAAAGAATAATTACTCATCATACTTGTTTTTATCCTCTGCATATTCATGGTAGATGAGAGAAAATGAGTATGAAATTCTTACCTTAGATAATGATAGATCTTACAATATGAAAATAGGAATGGGTTTTGTGTTTTTGGGTTGAAATATGGAGAAATTTTGTGCCTTTGGTAGAGGATTTTGTATGGGATTGAATTTTGGCTTAAATAGGAAAATGAGGGAAAAGGATGAAGAGGAAAATAGGAGAAAGAGAGAGAGAGGGTCGGACTTTTGAGAAAATAATTTTTTTTGTCGAGGGGTCGCTTTAGGCGAGAGTCTCGCCTAAGGTACGACCCGTCTCTGTTTTCACCTTTTTTTTTATAAACCTAAGACTGACACATATACTAAAAATGCATGAAAAATAAGTAAATAAATAAATAAAATAATAATAAAAATTGGGTTGCCTCCCAACAAGCTCCTTTCTTTAACGTCTTTACCTAGATGTTGTTACCTTTCATTCGTACTTAGGATACTCTAAATCAATTAAATCAACCTCATGCACTTGAAACCCTTCATAAAAAGGCTTCAAAAGATGACCATTAACCTTACAAATCTTACCCGTATCCATACTTTGTATTTCAATTGCACCATGAGGAAAGATGTTAGTAACAACAAAGGGCCCTAGCCATCTAGAGCGTAATTTTTCAGGAAATAACTTAAGTCTAGAATTAAAAAGAATAACTTTCTGACCAATAAAGAATTGTTTCCTGGAGATCATTTGATCATGGAAGGCCTTTATCTTATCCTTGTAAATCTTAGAATTTTCATATGCATCATTTCGGATCTCTTCCAGTTCTTGCAATTGAAGTTTTCTCATTTCACCGGCTTCATTCAAATTCATATTGCACTGCTTGATTGCCCAATAGGCCTTGTGCTCCAATTCTACAGGAAGATGACATGATTTTTTATAAACAATGCGATAAGGAGACATACCTATGGGAGTTTTGTAAGCCGTTCTATATGCCCAAAGTGCATCTTCAAGTCTTGTGCTCCAATTCTTTCTATTTGGGTTCACTGTCTTTTCGAGGATGGACTTGATTTCTCTGTTTGATACCTCGGTTGACCATTTGTTTGAGGATGATAGGCAGTAGATACTTTATGAGTTACATGATATTTCTTCATTAGTGCTTCCACCACCTTGTTGCAAAAATGGGTTCCTCTATCGCTTATTATTGCTCTTGGTGTCCCGAACCTAGAAAAGATGTTAGATTTGACAAAATTGACAACAGCTTTAGCATCGTCAGTTTTGGGTTGCCTTAGCTTCAGCCCATTTTGAAACATAGTCCACAACAAGCAAGATATATACATGATTATTAGAAACAGGAAAAGGGCCCATAAAGTCAATACCCCATACATAAAAAATTTCACAGATTAGAATAGGTGTTAAAGGTAATTGATCTCTATGTCCTAGACTGTCTGTTTTTTGGCACTTCTCACAAGTTTTGCAAAACATATAAGAATCTTGAAATAAATTTGGCCAAAATAATCCACATTCGAGTACATTGCGTACTGTCCTCTTTGGACCAAAATGTCCACCACATGAATGTGAATGGCAAAAATTTAAGATAGAAGAGATTTCATGGTCAGGCACGCATCTTCTAATGACTTGATCGGTACAATATTTCCATAAATAAGGTTCATCCCAAGCGTAATACTTAGCATCTCTTTTTATCTTATCTTTTAGAGACCTAGACAATTCATTATGCAAAATTCCTGTAGCTAAAAAGTTAGCAATATCAGCATACCATGGTTTTGTTTCATGAATGGAAAAAAGATACTCATTTGGAAATTCATCTTTAAGGGGTGAAGGTTTTTCACTTGTGATGAGTCTAATAAGGTGATCAGCCACCAGGTTTTCGACTATTTTCTTATCCTTGATTTCTATATTAAACTCTTGTAGCAACAATATCCACCTGATAAGTCTTGGTTTTGCTTCTTTCTTTAAGAGTAAATACTTGAGAGCTGCATGATCAGAATAAATAATCACTTTAGCTCATAGTAAATAAGAACAAAATTTTTCTAAAGCAAAAACAATGGCTAGAAGTTCTTTTTTCGTTGTGGAATAGTTGCATTGTGCACTATCAAGGGTTCGTGAGGCATAGTAGATGACATGTGGAACTGTCTTCTCTCTTTGTCCAAGTATAGCTCCTGCTGCGTAGTTACTTGCATCGCACATGATTTCGAACGGTAGATTCCAATTTGGGGGTTGGATGATTGGCGTGGTGGTCAACATGTCTTTGAGTTTGTCAAATGCCTTCTTGCATGTCTCATCCAATTCGAATGCTACGTTCTTTTGTAGTAATCGACATAGGGGTTGGGTGATCTTGGAGAAGTTCTTAATAAATAGCCTATAAAATCCTACATGTCCAAGAAAAGAGCGAACTTCCTGCACAGATGCGAGGTAAGAAAAAGATTTTATCACTTCTATTTTTGACTTATCCACTTCTATCCCCTTAGAAGATACTATATGCCCTAGAATAATACCTTGATTAACCATAAAATGGCATTTTTCATAATTTAAATAAGGTTACTTTCTATGCATCTATTGAGGATTTTAGTGAGGTTAGCTAAGCATTCATCAAAGGTATTTTCATGAACAGTAAAATCATCCATGTACACTTCTATTATATATTCTACATAATCAGAAAATATACTAACCATACATCTCTGGAATGTGGCTGGAGCATTGCATAGAACAAAGGGCATGCGCTTGTAGGCAAAGGTTCCAAACGGACATGTAAAGGTAGTCTTTTCCTGATCTTCAGGTGCCACCGAAATTTGATGAAAACCTGAATATCCATCAAGACAACAATAATGAGTTTTACTTGCCAATCTTTCAAGCATTTGATCAATAAAAGGAAGTGGTCTTTTCTTGTTGATGCATTCAACTTCCTATAATCGATGCATACTCGCCACCCGTTTTGAATTCGGGTAGTTACCAACTCACCATCCGGGTTTTGTATAACCGTTATACCCGTTTTCTTCGGAACCACTTGGATTGGACTTACCCATTTGCTATCCGAAATTGGATAGATCATATTTGCATCAAGTAGTTTTAAAATCTCCTTTTTAACTACTTCCATCATTGATGGGTTGAGTCTTCTTTGTGCTTGCCTAGTAGGCTTACATTCCTCTTCCATAAGGATCTTGTGCATGCAAGTTATTGGGCTTATTCCCTTGATGTCTGCTATTGTCCATCCGATAGCTTCCTTGTATTCCTTGAGTACTCTAAGCAACTTCTCTTCTTCTAAATTTGATAGATTATTGGAGATGATCACTGGAAGTGTTTCCCTATCACCTAAGAAAACATATTTGAGGTGTTCTGGAAGAGTCTTCAATTCTAAATCCGGTGCCTGCACAATAGAGGGAAGAAGTTTTGTATGAGATAATGGCAATTGAATGTGAGAAACATCAAACCTCATCGTGCGCAGTGATCCTAGCTCTTGGACCGTTTCCAATAATTCTGGTTCCCACTTCCCACACAAACTTCTTCTCCAATCTCTTTCAATCCTCAAGCGTGAGGTGCCTACTCAAAACAACTTTCAATTTATTCTCATCACAAATGTTCAAATACATGTCAGTTAAAGGATCAATAATATCTAAAACAAAAACAGAAGACATATCTCTAGGGTATTTCATGGCATTATATATATTGAATTTTATAACTTCACCATCAAATTCCATAGTAAGAGTGTCATCATAAACATCTATTTTTGTTCTAGAGGTTTTGAGAAAAGGTCTGCCCAATAAAATCAAAGATGTATCATCTTCCTCCATGTTTAAGACATAAAAATCTGCCGGGAAGATTAAATCATTAACCTGCACCAAAACATCTTCTAACACCCCTTCAGGATAAACATCAGATCTATCAGCCAATTGAATTATCACACCAGTATTTTTCAATTTGCTCGTAGTTATAGACTTGTAAATAGATAATGGCATGACATTAATTGAAGCTCCTAAATCTAACATGGCTTTTTCGATCTTTAAGTTGCCTATTTTATATGGGATAGTGAACATACCTGGATCCTTACATTTGGGTGGTAACTTTTTCTGAAGGATTGCAGAAACATTCTCTCCCATGTTCACATACTCATTTCCCTTAAACTTCCTCTTATTGTTGTACAATTCCTTGAGAAACTTGGCATACTTTGGCACCTGTTTGATAGCATCTAATAAGAGAATATTTACCTCGACTTTTCTAAAGGTATCTAGAATTGCCTTCTCTTCCTCTTGTTTTTTAGACTTTGACTTTGGAGGAAAAGGAGGTATTATCTCTGGTATCTTCATGATCCCTTCAGTGGTTGTTTCGGATTTAAGTTGAGGTGGTTCAATTTCTTTTTCCGTTTCTTTACCTCTTGTGCTATGGGTTCAGATTTCAGGTTCTTTCAGTTTGGTTCCGCTTCTCAAAGTGATTGCATTTGCATTTTGCTTAGGGTTGACTATGGTTTGCAATGGCAATCTTCCTTGGGATTCTAGCTTGCTTACAGATGCAGCTAGTTGGTTCACTTGATCTTTTAATTCCTTGAGGTTGGACCTTGTTTCCAGTTGAAATTGTTGAGTACTATCAATAAGGGATTTAACAACCTCTTCAAGAGACGTACCTGAATTTGATGATTGCTGCATTTATTGAGGAGGTTGCCTAGGTTGGTAGTTTAGGTATGGCGGCCATTGTCCATAATTGAAGTTTGGATGATCCCTTCATCCTGGATTGTAAGTATTGGAATAGGGATCATATTTTCTTTGGGAAGGCCCTTAGTATCCTCCAACCGCATTAGCATGCTCTTGTGAATCTTCTTGAAGTGTTAGACACATATCGGTTGGATGTCTAGTAGCCCAAATTCCACAGACCTTGGCTTGTTGCATGTTTCCCACTCCTAAAGCAAGTTGCTGCACAATAGAGGTTAGATTAGCTATTTTATTGTCAAGTGAAGATGTACTCACCTCATTCACTCTTCTAGGCACATCCTGTCTAGTTTCGAATTGTTGAGAATTTACAGCCATGGTGAAAATTAAATTCCTAGCTGCGGTGGGGGTTTTATTGACTATTGCTCCTCCACTAGCAGCATCCATCATTCTTTTTTCCATTAGCAAGAGTCTTTCATAGAAGTATTGGATGAGTAGTTGTTCAGAAGTCCCATGTTGTGGGCAGCTAGCATAAAGTTGCTTGAATCTTTCCCAATACTCATGAAGATTTTTGGTATCTCTTTGCTTGATTCCACATATCTCCTTTCTTATGTTTGCGGCCCTAGAAGCTGGAAAAAATCTGTTAAGAAAGCATCTTACCATGTCAGTCCATGTTGTAACCGAACCTGGAGGAATGTAGAATAACCAATCCTTAGCTCTATCTGCGAGTGAGAATGGAAAGGCCCTAAGCTTGATTTGATCCTCCGTAACAGCTTGTGGTTTCATGCTGGAGCAAACCACATGAAATTCCTTGAGATGTTTATGAGGATCTTTGTTTTCCAACCCATGGAACTTTGGAAGAAGGTGGATCAGTCCGGATTTCAGTTCGAACTCTGTTTACAAAGCAGGATATTGAATACATAATGGTTGTTGATCCAAAGCTGGAGCGGTGAGTTGTCTAAGAGTTCTCTCTTGATTGTTGGCCATCTCTTGCTCGGATTCGGAGTCACTTGATGAGTCTTCAAGGTCTAATGCAAGATTCAATCCGGGTGATGATGTAGAGCTTTCTTCATGCTTACGATTTGTAGCTTCTTTCCTAAGTCTTCTCACAGTCTTCTTGATGTTAGGATCGTATGGAATTAATTCACCTATACGAGAAGAACGAAGCATCAAAATAAATCCAAATTAAATTTAATCACGTCGGCAACGACGCCAAAAATTGATGGTTGTCGAAACCAACAGTATTAAATAACTTGCTCAAACAAATAATTAGTAGTATAGGGAGCAAGGTCGTGTCCCAAGAGAGATTGATTAATTTCGATTTACTTTTCTACAAATAAAAGAAAAATAAAAGCAAGAGGGGTTTGAAAGATTGATTAACTAAAATAACAAAACTTAATAGAAAGAAAACGAAATTGAGTAGAAGAATTCAATAATTTGAGAAATCCAACCCAAGGAGTAATTTTCAGATTTGGTTCGGTAAATTGATCATTGACGCAAGATAATTTTTCTTAATCCCAACTAAACTAGTTATTGTTATTGGTACGACCTAACAACCTGTCTTTTCTTACCGCTTCGACAATCAGGAAACGTTCTCTAATTACTACTCTTATCAATAAACAACCCTAGATACGATCTTAGGATTTAATTTACGAATAGCATTGAACACTTAAATAGACTACCAATTCTAATCAACAAACACACATGTAGGTTTATTTAAATCAGATCTTATAATCATATAACAAAGACTAAAAACCAGAAGTGCAATTAAACTTGTTACTTACCACTTGTTATTGAAACAACCAAATAATTACGGATTCGGATATTTCAATTGGATGTATATTACCTTGTGAATGAATCAATAGGCCTTTTTGAAGCAACCACAAAACAATAATAATAATGAAGTGCATAAATTATAAGAATAGAAAAGATTAAAGAAAATAAATAAGAACAATTAGATCTCACAACTTATAAACCAAATCTTCAATTATCCTTAAATTGGAAAGAGAGTTTAGCAACCCATGAATATCTGGTAAAAGCAGTGAAAATACTTGTATGAGAAAATCTAATCAAAAGTCTCTTCTTTAACCTAGATCTTCAAGAGCCTATTTATAACTAAAAAAATAGAGATAAAAACCCTACTCCTAGTTGGACTTGAAGTCCTTACATTTAATTAAAATAATAATCCGACAAAAAGTCTTCCAAGTAATTGAAAAACTCAAATCTATAAAGGAGAGAGAAAATTGTCGTATTGGATGCTTAGGCGAGAGTCTTGCCTAAGCCTTGACCCGTCTCTGTCCAATAAATTGAAGTCAGCTCGTCAAGAAGATACATCTGGCTCTGCCCTGAGTTGAAAACTGCACAGTGAAGGGATCCTTAGGTGGGAGTCTCGCCTTAGGCTGCACCCAGTACTGACCAAAGTTGAAAACTGCACAGTGAAGGGATCTTTAGGAGAGAGTCTCGCCTAAGGCTACACCCAGCACTCGCCTAAGGCTGCACCCAGCACTAACCAAACTCGTACTCATCATTCCTTACTTCTTCCACCCGATTTCCCTTGTTCCACAATCCATCTAAATCATCCCTTAATTCATCAATTCCATGAATTCCTTGAATTATTCAAGAATGATCAATTATCCATAGATTAAGTATAAAATTCATACAAAACCATAGGAAAACAAGGTAAATAATGTGCATAAATATTGACTTATCAGGTACCAGAGACTATAGAGGCACGCTTCATGATGATTGAACATAGCCTAGAGATGATAGTGGAGATACTAGCACAGATTAGGCTAGGTAGACAGGGACAGGATGCAGAGACTGTGACAAGAGAGGCAGTTGCACCTGACACACTTGTACAGCCTGCACCAGAGATGCCACAGGTTGCAGATTCTCCTACACCCACACCGATTCATGAGAGTAGTGGATTGGGATACGGGTGTGAATTGGATAGATTACGACAATTCCAGAAGCTTGGACCTCCATATTTTTGTGGGGTCAAGGACCCAGTTGCCGCTGAGGACTGGATTAGAGAGATGGAGAAGTTATGTAGATTCTTTGAGTGTACTACATCAGAGAGGGTCGCATTTGTTGTGTTCCTACTGAAGGGAATGGCAGAGCATTAGTGGAAGTCCACCAGACCCATATTGAGAGCCAGATTAGTTAGGAGATATTTCTAGATGCCTTCAGGAGGTAGTTTGTTCCAGATACGGCACAGCGAAGGCTGCTGGCTGAATTCTTGGGGTTGAGCCAGGGGAGTTTTTCAATGGATAAGTACGAGACTAGATTTGTAGCCCTTGGAAGGTATGAGCCCGATACCATGTACAGTGAGACTAGGAAGGTCCGTAGATTTATAGATGGACTAAGACTAGTATTGCGGTCTAAACTTGTTCCATTCGACATTTCTACCTACGATGATGCAGTGCGCAGAGCGCAACTCTGTGAACAAGATTATGAGAGGAATATCTCAGAGTTTAGATCAGTAGAAAAAGGTAGAGACAGAGATAGAAAGAGGCCGATGAGTAACCGTGCTCGAGGTTTCGGATATCGAGGAGGGAGGAGACTCTTCTGTAAGAGACCAAAGATCGAGAAAGTACAAAAAAAGATTAGGAGATATCCTACATACCTGACTATAGCTTCGGCAAAGGGTATTATGATTGAAGGACTGAGGCCTACTACTTATCAATATAGTAAACGTGGTAGATACCATGGTGGTAGACCGTGTCCGATGAGTCCTATTGTGTGTTTTCGATGTGGAAAACCAGGGCATATTGTTAGAGTTTGCCCAGAGATGGTTGAGACTGCCCCACAGAAGGGCAGGAAGCCAGAGAGAACTCCAGGTGATACGTCGGCTCAGAGGAGGAGAGCGACGGTCGAGGAGAAGGGGAAACAAGTTATGGGACGAAGGCGAGTGCATGCCTTGGACCAGGGAACAGTAGATGCTTCATCGAATGTGATTAGAGGTAACATCCTGATTTATGATTTACAAGCACATGTGTTAATTGATCCTGGTGCCACACATTCATTTATATCACCTTCATTTTCATATAAGATAGCAAAGCATATAGAGCGTACACCTTTAAGTAGGATGATGTTAATTAGTACGCCTATGGATAATAGTCAGCTTGTAGAGTATGTGTTAAATGATTGTAAGCTGAAAGTAGGGGAAAGGGGTATGAGAGCCAATATAATATTGTTAAGTATGAGCGACTTTGATGTAATCTTAGGGATGGATTGGTTATCATCAAACCATGTTGTTTTATATTGTTATGCTAAGACAGTTATGTTTCCTAACCCTGAAAAATATGTTGTAAAGTTTGATGCAAAGAAATTAAAGTAATAGTTATGATTATAATTGATAATGTACTATGCTGACTGAGAGATGAATATGTTGAAGGTTTTGTTGCGTACGTGGTTGATACGGATAAGGTACATCCAGAGTTGAAAGATATTTTTGTGGTTAGTGAATTCCCAGATGTCTTTTCGGATGAATTACCAGTGTTGCCACCAGACAGAGAGATGGAATTCTGTATAGATTTGGTGCTTGGTACCGAACCTATATCGAAACCACTGTACCACATGGCTTTGGTTGAGCTGGAGGAGCTCAAGAGACAATTACAAGAGTTGTTGGATAAGGGATTCATTAGACCGAGTGTTTCGTCTTGGGGAGCATCGATTTTATTCGTGAGGAAGAAAGATAGGAGCCTCCGATTGTGTATAGATTACAGATTGTTGAATAAGGCAACCATCAAGAATAGATATCCTCTTCTGCGAATTGATGATTTGTTGGATCAGCTCTGGGGAGTGCAGGTCTTTTCTAAGATTGATCTGAGGTCTGGGTATCATCAGCTGAGAGTTCGGAGTGGAGATGTGCCCAAGACAGCATTTAGGACCCCATATGGCCATTATGAGTTCTTAGTTATGCCATTCGGATTGACGAATGCTCTCGCAGCTTTCATGGTTTTGATGAACGATGTGTTCAAGCCATATTTGGATCAGTTTGTTATCGTCTTCATCAATGACATTTTGGTATATTCGAAATCTGAGGAAAAGCATAAGAGACACCTCAAGATTGTATTACAGACTTTACGAGAGCAGAAGTTATATGCTAAACTCAACAAGTGTGATTTTTGGCTGTCACAGATCTCGTTTTTGGGACATGTAGTGTCGAAGGATGGTGTATCAGTGGATCCATCTAAGATTGAGGCTATAGTTCAGTGGGAACAGCCAAAGATAATTACCGAGATCAGGAGTTCCTTGGGTTTAGTAGGATATTATTGGAGATTTGTAGAAGGATTTTCGAAGTTAGTTGCTCCGTTGACACGTCTCACTAGGAAGGGTGTAGCATTTGTATGGAACGAGGATTGTGAGAAGAGTTTTCAGGAGTTGAAGAGTCGATTGACCATTGCTCCAATTCTCACTATCCCTACCAGCTCAAGAGGATTTTCAGTATATACTGATGCTTCGCATCAGGGATTGGACTGTATATTGATGCAGGATGAGAGAGTAGTTCTTACGGATCTAGACAGCTGAAGGATCATGAGAAGAACTATCCGACCCACGATTTGGAGTTACCAGCAGTAGTGTTTGTATTGAAGGTATGGCGCCACTACTTGTATGGAGAGAAGTTTCAGATATTTACCGACCACAAGAGCCTTAAGTATCTGTTCTCACAGAAAGAATTGAACCTAAGACAAAGAATATGGCTAGAGCTTCTGAAGGATTACGATTGTGAGATACTTTATCATCCAGGTAAGGCTAATGTTGTAGCTAATGCTTTGAGCAGAAAGAGCCTTGGGATGGTAATGTATATGATGGTCAGGGAACATGAGTTGCTAGAGCAGTTTGCTAGCCTCAGTTTGGGAGTTGTGCCTTCCGACATGAATACGGACTATGTGATTGCTAGTCTACGCTTGGAGCCAGATCTGTTAGAGAGGATCAGACAGGCTCAGCAGACTGATCCGCATTGCAATGACATGAGAGGTCAGATACAGAAGGGTACAATGACTGACTTTGAGATAAGTTCAGATGGACACCTGAGGTTCAGAGGCAGATTGTGTGTTCCCAAGGATCCAGAGCTCAGGAGATTGATATTGATGGAAGCTCATTCGTTGAGGTACACGCTACATCCGAAAAGTGATAAGATGCATCAAAATCTCCAGAAGGTGTACTGGTGCTCAGGTCTGAAAAAAGGATGTTGCAGATTTTGTGGCTAAATGTCTTGTATGTTAGCAAGTGAAGGTAGAGCATCAAAAACTAGCAGGATTATTGCAGCCTCTACCTATACCGACATGGAAATGGGAATATATCACCATGGATTTTGTGATGGGTTTACCAAGGACCTGGAGGAATCACGATGCTATATGGGTGATTGTTAATAGACTGACGAAGTCAGCCCACTTTTTATCTATGAGAGCTACCGATACTCTGAATATATTGGCAGAACTGTATGTACGTAAGGTAGTGAGGTTACATGGTATTCCAATGAGCATTGTTTCGGATAGGGATTCCCGCTTCACTTCCCACTTTTGGGAACATTTTCAGGAAGCCATGGGAACCCAATTGAGTTTGAGCACCGCTTATCATCCTCAGACAGATGGTCAGTCAGAGAGGACCATATAGACTCTGGAGGATATGTTGAGAGCGTGTGCATTGAATTTTAGAGGTTCATGGGATGATCGTTTGCCACTAGCCGAGTTCGCCTACAACAACAGTTATCATGCGAGTATCGAGATGGCACCGTATGAGGCTTTGTATGGTCGTAGATGTCGTTCCCCTATCGGTTGGGAAGAAGTGGGTGACAGAAAGATTTTTGCTCCAGATTTGGTTACACATAGGGGTGTAAAACGGGTCGAACGATGCGGACCGATGCGGATTAATACGGATACGAGTTTAAACGGGTTGAGCCCGTTTAGGCCCGCATTTAAACGGATTAAATTTGTGAAGATCGGTCCGATTCTAATGCGGGCCGGATCGGCCCGTGGGCTAACTTAACTTTTTTTTTAATTTGTTAAATGATTATTGGGCTTTGGGAATTAACCAAAATTGTTACAAAATCAAATCACATAGATTTGAGACTAAAATAAAAACTTTAATTTGAAATTTTTTTAACAAGAGGAATATTAGCTCATTCATGATCAAATATAACATTGTGAGACCCCGTATATGTATAAGGGTATATATGTACATAGAAGTGTAAATAGAGTTGTACTATGAATTTATGAGTGAAGTATATGTGATGTAAGTCCATAAGTAATGTACACACTTGTAATGAGAGTGGTAATCGTACATACAAGTTTCATTATGTATGAATGTGTAGTAATGGACTTAAACATGTGGAGAATGTGTGTAGAATGGATTATGAATAGTTTGGTAAAATGGAAGTAGAATTGCATAAGATGTGCACTTCCATTTTTTGTTTATATTAAGTACCATTGGTCATACAAAGATTCTACACAAGTTTTAATGTGTATGAAGTGAGGATGGATGCCATTTTCAAGTCTCAAAAATGAATGAATGAGGAAATGATCATGGTAGCAAATTAAGGATGTTTGGTAAGTGTTGTTACAGAGGAACTGCAGGAAATCTGGAAATTTTGAAGGGCAGATCGATCTCATGGGATGAGAGATCGATCTGGAAGAGCCAGAATGCTCTTATTTGGGCAAAAGAATAGAGCAGATCGATCTCCAATGGAGCCAGATCGATCTCCTTAGCTCTCTGTTTGGGAGCAGATCGATCTCATGCTTCGACAGATCGATCTCATGCCTCGACAGATCGATCTCATGCTTCGACATATCGATCTCAGGCTTAAAAATGCCGTGAAAAAGAGGGATTTTAAGGGACCAGATCGATCTCCTCTTGGACCAGATCGATCTCCTCAAGCTAATTCTATATAAGGAGTGCTGGAAATCAGAAAATTTCAGGAAAAACACAAACCTTTCACTTTCAACCCAAAAACCTAACATTCTCTCTCAAAAATCAGCCATTTTCAGTGAGGTTTGAAGAGAGACCATTAGAGACAAAGTTTTTCCTATCAAAGAGAAGAACAACATAGTTGGAAGGCATTTTCCCATTGTTGATATTGAAGAAGTTAAGGGCATTGCCATTTGGAGCAAGAGGAGAAATCAAATTGGGTAAGATTCTAACACTCCAACTATGGTACATTGTTTATTTAATTGATTTTGGAGGTGTTTGGCATGAGTATGGATGGTTAGAAACTATCTAAATACATTGGAATGATTTTGACCTATAAATGGTTTAGTGTGAGAAAGTGAAATTGATAGAGATTAACGAGAAATGAGATATATATATAGAAGTTATTAATAGTGTTATGGGTGTGATTTTAAGATGTTGTTGGTGGATAAATTGTGAGATTTGCCTAAAAGAGGTAAAATGTGGATTAAGGCATTTGTAAAATGCATAAGTGAATAATATTGACTAGTGAGGTCAATTTTGGGTTAAATACGTTAACTCAATCGAATTAATGAATGAATCGCAGCTTCCGAGGATACGCCGAGGCGAGTTGAGCCAAGAGCGTGAGAAGCTAAAAGGAAAGGAGTCACACTAAGTAAATCGAGGTAAGGGAATTATGTGGACTCTTAGAGATATCTGTGCGCAATTTAGGCGCTTAAATGTTTTGCTAGAATGCATGAGATTAGGAAATGTTGTTGGGTGATTGAAGGGTAAAAATTGGGAGTTTGAGAAATGTGCATGAAAATAAAAGCATATTGCTTTGAAAATCATGTTTTATTGCTTTTTAGCAAATGATTGGTAGGTTGGCTAACATTGAAATGATTTGCAAAAGAGATGAGTGTGTTTTGGTTTTGTTAATCATATTTTGCAAGTTTTGAGCCACCTACATGATTTCGTGAGTATGAAAGAGTGCAAGAGGCACTAGTTTTCACATGGATTTCATAATTGTTTTGGCATTGTGCTTGAGTTTGTCTCGCACTGGATGCCCACCTTGTATGTTGCCGTGTTTGGAGCTTCGAGTAGACTGGGTGTCACATCGATTAAATAGGCTCACACGAGCATTGTTTTGACATGATTAATTAGCCGTGTTAGGAGCTTCGGATAGACAAGAGGTCGCCCCGATTAAATAGGCTCACACGTGCGTTTGAGATGTGGCATGATATGATGTGTTGATTGGGTCCACGGAGTACGTCGTACCGTGCATGTAGCATGGAGTACATTGTACCGTGTTGAGTTGTGATGTGCCGTCTTCGGACAAGATCTGCTATGGATCGGCGGGTAGGATTTGACCCACCTCCCGTGTGGAAGCAGATGGTGGTGATATCCTGCACACCTGATCCGTGTAGCCGGTATCACAAGTTATGTACATAGGCCTTGAGGTTATTACCTATTGTTGAACTGCCTATTCCACATGTCTACTGCTATTTGAGATTAAATCCATGTTTGAAAATGATTTGTGGGTCAGGAAAGCCCGAGGGATGGGCCGAGACCTGACCAATGTTGAAATTGATTTGTTAATGGTTTTTTTTTTTTAGTGCACGGATGCATGATGTTTAATGCCATGCCTTATTGTGAAAATGCATGATGTTTAATGCCATGCTTTATTGTGAAAATGCATGATGTTTAATGCCATGCTTTATTGTGAAAATGCATGATGTTTAATGCCATGCTTTTATTGTGAATTATGCATGATGATTTATACCATGCTTTGAGTTGAAATGTGCACTGAATTTTAATAGCATGAATGCTTTACATACCATTAACACAATCATACACTCATGTTTTGAGATAAACAATGAACTAAATGCTTTTGAGCATGGCATCACGATCACGTAGATAGTACAGTATCTACCTGTTCGCATGATTGCCTTACTGAGCGTGTGGTTTGCTCACCCCCCTTATTTTCCCCTCTCTACAGAGATTTGAGTATAGATTGGACGTGACTGGAGGCGTCCCCTTTTTGGTAATTCCGCTGCATCCCATCGCTAAAGGTATACACACCTTGATTATTTTGTATCTAAACTAGACATAGCACAGTAGCATTTTGTATGTAACCACTGGGGATGTAAAACAATGTAAACACATGTAACAACTCTAATATATATACATTTATACAAGTGTTTACTCATAAATAATGTTTCAAATTGAATTGGTATGGTGGAGTGAGTTAGACGTCAACACACAGCCCAACTGTTAAGCGTGTGGTTGTTCACGATCGAGGAAGGATGATTAAGGATTGATGCATGAAAATGCGAAAAATTTGTACGTATTTTGGTAAGTTGAGGGTCGTGACAGAAGTTGGTATCAGAGCTCGAGTTGGTTTGACGTGTGTCGTGTCTAAAATACTTAATAAGTGAAAAATTACATCCCCATGTTACTGTGCTTGTTTAGATACAAATAGTGTATGTCGATGGGTTGACTAAGTAATTGGTTGTGAATGTAGGGAACTGAGTAAGTATGCCTAATACCAGTCACGGTAGAGGGATGAGAGCACAGGCTCGAGGCCGTAGAGGTAGGCCTGGGGGTCGTGTTGAGCCAGAAACACACGAGGCTCAGGAGAATGTTGAGGTGGAGGCTGATGTTGAGCACGCTCCACAGGGTCCAGAGGAGAGGCCCGAGAGTACTGAAGCTCGCTTCGCAAGGATTGAGCGGAGCATTGAGATGATTGTGGAGTTGGTCACCCAATCTTTATCTGGAGTTGGCAGTAGACAGAGTCCCGCTACACAGGGTGATGCCGAGCAGGCAGCAGCTCCAGAGGCACGGGCGAGGCAAGCCCAAGGACCTCAGACGACAGATACCCCACCCACACAGGATGTGCCTACGCCGGTTGCTATGCCAGGCAGTAGAGGTTGGGGATATGGATGTGATTTGGATAGACTGCGGCAGTTCCAGAAGTTTGGACCGCCGTCTTTCAGTGGAGTAAAGGACCCAGTAGCGGCTGAGGATTGGATCAATGAGATCGAGAAATTATATGGGTTCTTTGAGTGCACTACTACCGAGATGGTAGCATTTGTCGCTTTTATGCTGAATGGATCAGCAGAACATTGGTGGAAGTCCACCAGGCCTATTTTGAGAGCCCGGCATACTGAGATCAGCTAGGATGTGTTTCTAGAGGCCTTTCGGTGACAATATGTCCCGGATACCGCACAGCGGAAGCTAAAGATGGCATTTTTGGGACTGACCCAAGGGAGCAGGACTGTGGATGAGTATGAGACTGCTTTTATATCCCTGGGTAGGTATGATCCCAACACGATGGGTAATGAGGTCGAGAAGATCTAAAAGTTTGTGGATGGATTGAGACCGATCGTCAGGTCTAGACTGGTTCCCCTAGATATACCGACCTATGGGGAGGCAGTGCGCAGGGCACAACTATGTGAACAAGATGTTGATAGAATCGCCTCAGAGTTTGGAAAGGTTGGTAAGATAAGGGACAGAGATAAGAAGAGACCTATAATGGATAGAGGCTTCAGCTATAAAGGAAGCAAGAGATTCTCTGGAAAGAGGCCGAGAATTGATGAGATCCGGGAGAGGACAGTTGATACTCCCATGTATCCGGCCATTGCTCTAGCTAAGGGAATCGTGATTGGAGGACCACGGCCTACTACAGAACAGTGTGGCAAGTGTGGTAGGTACTAGGGGTGTAAATGATACAATGGTGCTCGCAAGCTACTCGGGCTTGACTCGAGCAAAACTCGAATTCGGCTCAATTTTAGTCGAGCCGAGCTCGAGCTCGAGCTACTCGAGCTATCGAGCGAGCCGAATTCGAGCACTTAAATACCCTACTCGAGTAGCTCGCGAGCCTAATCGAGCATCGAGTTTTTATATATTTTAATAATATAATAATATTTATATAATGATTCGAGCCTAATCGAGCCTAATCGAGCTTAATCGAGCCTAATCGAGCCTAATCGAGTCTAATTGAGCCTAATCGAGTTCGAGCAAAATATCGAGCTTATATAATCGAGCCTAATCGAGCGAGCTCGAGTAGCTCGAATTCGATCTCGAGCCGAGCTCGAGCTTAAAAAATAAGACTAGATCGAGCTCGAGCCGAGTATCGAGCACCGAGTTTCGAGTCGAGCTCGAGCTCGAGCACCTCACTGTATCGACTCGACTCGACTCGATTACACCCCTAGTAGGTACCATGGTACTCGACCATGTTATGGACCTCAGGTTGTATGCTTCAGATGTGGGAAGCCAGGGCACATAATCAGAGATTGCCCAGAGATGATAGAGAGAGCCCCACAGAAGGGCAAGGAGCCAGAGAGAGCTCCAGTTGGTACAGCTGCTCCGAGGAGGAGGGCTACAGCTGAGGAAAAGGGGAAGCAAGCAGTGGGTGTAAGCAGAGGACGAGTGCACGCACTGGATCAGGATACTGCAGATCAGTCATCAGATGTGGTAAAAGGTACCATCCAAATCTTTGATTTAGAAGCTTATGTACTGTTTGATCCTGGTGCCACGTATTCCTTTATTTCGCCATCCTTTGCATGTAAATTGTTGAAGCATGTAAAACCCACGCTGCTTGATAAGATGTTGTTGATATCTACCCCTATGAATGATAGTCAGTTGACTGAGCATATATATAGGGATTGTAAAATGAAGATAGGAGGTAAAGAGATGGCAGCCAATTTAATTTTATTAAACATGAGTGATTTTGATGTGATCCTAGGAATGGATTGGTTGGCTGCCAATCATGTTGTTATGGATTGTCATGCAAAAACTTTGATATTTCCAAAGATAGACAATCTTGTAGTTAATTTTTGTGAAATGAAATTAAAGAACATGATTTGTTATAAGTGTGATGAGTATAATCTTGATACATGATGTATGAAAGATAAATTTGATTTCATTTATGTATGTGATGTGATGATTTATGATGCTAATGGTGGAAAGAATAATGTGAAGGATTCATCGCTTTTGTGATTGAGACGGATAAGGCACGTCCGGAATTGGAAGACATACCAGTGGTTAGGGAATTTCCAGATGTCTTTCCGGATGAGTTACCAGGGTTACCTCCAGATAGGGAGATGGAGTTTGGTATAGATTTGGCACCTGGTACAGAGCCGATGTCTAAGCCACCATACAGAATGGCTCAAGTTGAGTTAGAGGAGTTAAGGAAACAATTACAAGAGTTGCTGGAGAAGGGGTTCATCAGGCCGAGCGTCTCACCTTGGGGAGCACCGGTTCTGTTTGGAAGGAAGAAGGATGGAAGCCTCCAACTGTGTATAGATTACCGGTTGTTGAATAAGGCCACCATCAAGAATAAGTATCCCCTTCCACGCATCGATGATTTGTTGGATCAGCTTAAGGGAGCGCAGGTCTTTTCCAAGATAGATCTGAGATCAGGGTACCATCAGTTGAAGATACGAGATGGAGATGTACCCAAGACAGCTTTTCACACCCGGTATGGACATTATGAGTTTATGGTTATGCCATTCGGGTTGACGAATGCTCCCGCAACTTTTATGTCTTTGATGAATGAGGTATTCCACCAGTACTTGGATCGATTTGTTATTGTGTTTATTGATGATATACTGGTGTATTCAAGGTCTAGAGAGGAGCATGAAAGGCATTTAAGGATAGTGCTACAAACCCTTCGAGAGAAGAAGTTGTACGCTAATGTGAGATCTGAGAATTTCAGACATATTTAGTGATGTAATAATAAATTGAAGTGTAATTTATTGAGCTAAGTGAACTGTGGGAATGATAATTGGAGATTTATATGTTAAGTGTTAAAATAAGTGTGTAACTATGAGGACAGATCGATCTGGGAGAATGAGAGATCGATCTGGTGAGTTAAAAATGACCAGGAAAGAGGAATTTAAGGAGCAGATCGATCTGGGAGGATGAGAGATCGATCTGGTGAGTTAAAAAATGACGAGGAAGGGGGAATTTGAGGAGCAGATCGATCTCCAATGGAAGAGATCGATCTCCTTATGAATCTGTTTGAGAAAGGATCGATCTCATGAGGAAGAGATCGATCTCCAAATGATTCTGTTTGGGGAGAAGATCGATCTCCTCAGGAGCAGATCGATCTCATAAAGCCATAAAGAGATCGATCTCACCCCTCGACAGATCGATCTCCTAGGCATAAAATTGCCCAGATCGTCCCCAAAATTCAAACACAGATCGATCTCATCAAGAGGAAGATCGATCTCCTACCTCCAGTCTATATAAGGAACCCGTGTTTTCTCCTGAAATTTCACTTTCTCTCTCTTCCAACCCCCATTTTTCCGAAAACCTAACTTTCTCACTCCTCCAAATCACCCATTTCTGGCCGAATCAGCTGTTGTGGTAAGAAGGGAAGTTGTTCCTCATCAAAGGGAGAACAACATACTTGAAAATCGAAGGACGAATCGGATCGAGGCGTGAGTTGTGCGTCTCACAAGCTTTGGGTAATTTCTAAACCTCAATCTTGATATTTGAGCTGATTTTGATGATATTGGTGGTTTTCATTGTGTTGAAATAGTTGAGAAATGATTAGGAATTGATGAAATTTTAATGTGGCTAGAGTGATATGATATTTAGCGATTTTGGTAATTTTAGGAATTTTGAGCTATAAATGGAAATATAGACAATGTGGAGAATTAGCCTAGATAATTGGCATGAGGAATGTAGGACATTAAGATATTGAGAATGAGGTTGTAGTTAGGGTTGAGTTACGAGAATCGAGAGATTTGAGGAGTTATGAGCAATTATGCTCGATTTTGAGAATTGAGGGTTATGAGATAATTGAGTATTGATGTTTTAACATCGTTTGGACAGCTCGGGAGTTCCAGAGTGGAATGCGAGGCTAGTCCGTGATACGGGGGAAACAATTGCACTATACGAGGTGCAAAGAGGTAAGGGAAATCTAAACCATTTGTGTATGTGATTTGTGAACTGTTATAGCATGATTTGTGATTTATAAAACAAGCATGTTGAGTGTTTTGTGTTGAGATTAAATTGCACACGATTTTATAGCCGGTTGGAGCCCAACGTTTTTATGAGTTTATAACTGGGCTCTACGTTAAGACAATATTGAGATTTAAGAAATGTGTGCGTGTGCTTTGCCGGTTGGAACTCGGTTTTATTACGTTTTGTGTTGAGTACAAAACGGTTTTCAAATGAGTTTTATGAGAGAAAAACCATTACGAGTTCTACGTAAAGGTAAACCTGTCTTATGTGATGAGACTTAGGTGTGTAGTTGTGAGTACACACCGGGCATTGCTCTGGTAGCATGTAAGTCCGATTTCTTCTCCGTTCTGGTAACGTGAGAATAACCTATTATGTGGCTATGCCACGTATACTTGGTGGCTGTGCCACGTTGAGAAACCCCATTGGTGGCTGTGCCACGTTGAGAAACCCCATTGGTGGCTGCGCCACGTTATACCCCATTGGTGGCTGTGCCACGTTGAGAAACCCCATTGGTGGCTGTGCCACGTTATACCCCATTGGTGGCTGTGCCACGTTGAGAAACCCCATTGGTGGCTGTGCCACGTTATACCCCATTGGTGGCTGTGCCACGTTGAGAAACCCTATTCTGTGGCTATGCCACGTGAGAAATTAAACCAGTGGCTTTGCCACGTGTGTTTTGTGGCTATGCCACGCGAGAAATTAATTCAGTGGCTTTGCCACGTGTGTTTTGTGGCTATGCCACGTGAGAAATTAAATCAGTGGCTATGCCACGTGTGTTTTGTGGCTGTTCCACGTGCATTATATTTACTGTGATTTTATCACGTTATTTGAGAAAGCGTTTTAACGCGTTATTTTCACATGCTTTGTTAATGCTCTAGAGTGAGCCTTTTACTTCATGTTTTCACATGACTTGACACATGAGAGTGTCGTTTTGAGTATTTTCATGCTATGGTTTTCAAATGAGTTTCACATACAAATAAACCTTTTGTGATGTGCATTTTGGTTTATGAAATGAGTTCCTTACCCCCTTTACTGAGCGATTTAGAAGCTCACCCTGTTTTCCTTTTCCCCCCAAAGTTCTTCAAGTGAATAAGGACTTCCCTGCGACGTACGGGGTAGTGGCTAGTGGAGGATTCGAGCTCCAGGCCATATATATATTGTATTTTGAGGTATATTTTATCTTTTCATGTACCCAGACTATTATTGTAATTGCAGACACTTGATGTATAACATTATATGGGATGTATTAGGATTAATTAAAAGGAGATGGATTAATGTATTTGATATGATATATAAATTCTAGTGATGAGATCATGATGAATGATAATTATGATGATGTATGACACTGCACAGGAATGCACCTTTAATTGTGAATTAATAAGTAAAAAGTTTTAAATTTACCCTATTTTCTGCATTTTCGGGGCGTGACAGCTAAACTCAGTAAGTGCGACTTTTGGTTGGAACAGATCTCTTTTCTGGGTCACATAGTATCAAAGGATGGAGTATCAGTGGATCCATCTAAGATTGAGGCCGTAGTTCAGTGGCAGAGACCCCAGACAGTGACAGAGATCAGAAGTTTTTTGGGTTTAGCTGGGTATTATCGAAGGTTTGTAGAGGGATTTTCGAGGTTAGCTGCTCCATTGACACGTCTCACAAGGAAAAATGTAGAGTTTGTGTGGGACAAAAAGTGTGAAGACAGTTTTGAGGAGTTGAAAAGGAGACTAACTACAGCTCCAATACTCACCATTCCTACCAGCTCAGGAGGTTTCTCGGTGTATGCGGATGCTTCACACCTAGGACTGGGCTGTGTATTGATGCAGGATGGGAAGGTAGTAGCCTATGGATCAAGACAGTTAAAGGATCATGAGAGGAACTACCTGACCCATGACTTGGAGTTGGCAGCGGTGGTGTTTGCGCTGAAGATATGGCGCCACTACCTCTATGGTGAGAGATTTCAGATTTATACAGATCATAAGAGCCTTAAGTACCTGTTCTCACAAAAAGAGTTGAACATGAGACAGAGGAGATGGCTCGAGCTGTTAAAGGATTATGATTGTGAAATCCTATACCACCCGGGTAAAGCAAATGTGGTTGCTGATGCATTGAGTAGGAAGCATCTCGGGATGGTATCATTAATGATGATCAGGGAACACGAGCTGTTGGAACAGTTCATGAACCTCAGTTTGGATATGACCCCGCCTGACGCTGATAGTGGATTTATGATAGCTAGCCTGCAGTTGGAACCGGATCTGGTAGATCGAATCCGACAGGCTCAGCGAGTTGATCAGCAGTGTGGTGATATTGTCGGGCAGATACAGAGGGGTATAGAGACGGACTTTGAGTTGAGTTCGGATGGATTGTTGAGGTTCAGAGGTAGGATATGTGTTCCTGATGACGCAGAGATCAGAAGGTTGATCCTGACAGAGGCTCACTCATCGAAGTATACGATACATCCAGGGGGTACCAAAATGTATCAAAACCTTCGAAAGGTTTATTGGTGGTCGGGAATGAAAAAGCACATTACTGAATATGTTGCTAAGTGTCTCGTTTGTCAGCAGGTGAAGGTAGAGCATCAGAAGCCTGCAGGGTTATTGCAGCCTCTACCGATACCGACATGGAAGTGGGAGCATGTCACCATGGATTTTGTGATGGGATTGTCGAGGACCCGGAGAGGTCATGATGCCATATGGGTGATTGTGGATCGGTTGACGAAATCAGCCCATTTTCTAGCTATGAGAGCTACCGATACTCTGAGCCAGTTAGCGAACCTATATGTGCGCGAGATAGTGAGGCTACATGGAGTTCCAGTGAGCGTTGTTTCTGATAGGGATGCCCGCTTCACTTCCCACTTTTGGGAACATTTTCAGGAAGCGATGGGGACCCAGTTGAATTTTAGCACCGCGTTTCATCCTCAGACAGATGGTCAGTCAGAGAGGACTATACAGACCCTGGAGGACATGTTGAAAGCGTGTGCATTGGATTTTGGAGGCTCCTGGGATGACCATTTGCCACTCGCAGAGTTCGCGTATAATAACAGTTTTCATGCGAGTATCGGGATGGCACCATATGAGGCATTGTATGGGCGTAGATGCCGTTCCCCTATTGGATGGGAAGAGGTTGGTGACAGACAGATCTTTGCTCCCGACTTGGTTAGACAAGCCTCTGAGGACGTCCAATTGATATGTGAGAGGTTACGGACAGCTCAGAGCAGGCAAAAGAGTTATGCTGACAAGAGACGGAGACCACTAGAGTTTGAGGTGGGTGAGTCAGTGTTTTTGAAAGTTTCCCCTTTGAAGGGAATTATGAGATTTGGGAAGAAAGGAAAGTTGAGCCCTCGATATATAGGGCCATTTGAGATACTTGATAAGGTGGGAGATAAGGCGTATAGGTTGGCATTGCCACCAGAGTTGGCAAGTGTGCATAACGTCTTCCACGTATCCATGTTGAGGAAGTATCACCCGGACCCGGCACATGTGATAAGATATGAGCCTTTGGAGCTCAATGAGGGTATGACCTATGTTGAGAAGCCAGTTCGGGTATTGGACAGAAAAGAGAAAGTGCTGAGGACAAAGACAATTCCCTTGGTGAAGATACTTTGGCAACATCACACTGTGGAAGAAGCCACATGGGAATTGGAGAGTTTGATGCGGGAGACGTATCCCGAGTTGTTCATAGAATAATTGGTTCCAATTTGGAGGACCAAATTTTCTAAGTGGGGGAGAATGTGAGACCCCGTATATGTATAAGGGTATATATGTACATAGAAGTGTAAATAAAGTTGTACTATGAATTTATGAGTGAAGTATATGTGATGTAAGTCCATAAGTAATGTACACACTTGTAATGAGAGTGGTAATCGTACATACAAGTTTCATTATGTATGAATGTGTAGTAATGGACTTAAACATGTGGAGAATGTGTGTAGAATGGATTATGAATAGTTTGGTAAAATGGAAGTAGAATTGCATAAGATGTGCACTTCCATTTTTTGTTTATATTAAGTACCATTGGTCATACAAAGATTCTACACAAGTTTTAATGTGTATGAAGTGAGGATGGATTCCATTTTCAAGTCTCAAAAATGAATGAATGAGGAAATGATCATGGTAGCAAATTAAGGATGTTTGGTAAGTGTTGTTGCAGAGGAACTGTAGGAAATCTGGAAATTTTGAAGGGCAGATCGATCTCATGGGATGAGAGATCGATCTGGAAGAGCCAGAATGCTCTTATTTGGGCAAAAGAATAGAGCAGATCGATCTCCAATGGAGCCAGATCGATCTCCTTAGCTCTCTGTTTAGGAGCAGATCGATCTCATGCTTCGACAGATCGATCTCATGCCTCGACAGATCGATCTCATGCTTCGACAGATCGATCTCAGGCTTAAAAATGCCGTGAAAAAAAGGGATTTTAAGGGACCAGATCGATCTCCTCTTGGACCAGATCGATCTCCTCAAGCTAATTCTATATAAGGAGTGCTGGAAATCAGAAAATTTCGGGAAAAACACAAACCTTTCACTTTCAACCCAAAAACCTAACATTCTCTCTCAAAAATCAGCCATTTTCAGTGAGGTTTGAAGAGAGACCATTAGAGACAAAGTTTTTCCTATCAAAGAGAAGAACAACATAGTTGGAAGGCATTTTCCCATTGTTGATATTGAAGAAGTTAAGGGCATTGCCATTTGGAGCAAGAGGAGAAATCAAATTGGGTAAGATTCTAACACTCCAACTATGGTACATTGTTATGGTTAGAAACTATCTAAATACATTAGAATGATTTTGACCTAGAAATGGTTTAGTGTGAGAAAGTGAAATTGATAGAGATTAACGAGAAATGAGATATATATAGAAGTTATTAATAGTGTTATGGGTGTGATTTTAAGATGTTGTTAGTGGATAAATTGTGAGATTTGCCTAAAAGAGGTAAAATGTGGATTAAGGCATTTGTAAAATGCATAAGTGAATAATATTGACTAGTGAGGTCAATTTTGGGTTAAATACGTTAACTCAATCGAATTAATGAATGAATCGCAGCTTCCGAGGATACGCCGAGGCGAGTTGAGCCAAGAGCGTGAGAAGCTAAAAGGAAAGGAGTCACACCAAGTAAATCGAGGTAAGGGAATTGTGTGGACTCTTAGAGATATCTGTGTGCAATTTGGGCGCTTAAATGTTTTGCTAGAATGTATGAGATTAGGAAATGTTGTTGGGTGATTGAAGGGTAAAAATTGGGAGTTTGAGAAATGTGCATGAAAACAAAAGCATATTGCTTTGAAAATCATGTTTTATTGCTTTTTAGCAAATGATTGGTAGGTTGGCTAACATTGAAATGATTTGCAAAAGAGATGAGTGTGTTTTGGTTTTGTTAATCATATTTTGCAAGTTTTGAGCCACCTACATGATTTCGTGAGTATGAAAGAGTGCAAAAGGCACTAGTTTTCACATGGATTTCATAATTGTTTTGGCATTGTGCTTGAGTTTGTCTCGCACTGGATGCCCACCTTGTATGTTGCCGTGTTTGGAGCTTCGAGTAGACTGGGTGTCACATCGATTAAATAGGCTCACACGAGCATTGTTTTGACATGATTAATTAGCCGTGTTAGGAGCTTCGGATAGACAAGAGGTCGCCCCGATTAAATAGGCTCACACGTGCGTTTGAGATGTGGCGTGATATGATGTGTTGATTGGGTCCACGGAGTACGTCGTACCGTGCATGTAGCATGGAGTACATTGTACCGTGTTGAGTTGTGATGTGCCGTCTTCGGACAAGATCTGCTATGGACCGGCGGGCAGGATTTGACCCACCTCCCGTGTGGAAGCAGATGGTGGTGATATCCCGCACACCTGATCCGTGTAGCCGGTATCACAGGTTATGTACATAGGCCTTGAGGTTATTACCTATTGTTGAACTGCCTATCTCACATGTCTACTGCTATTTGAGATTAAATCCATGTTTGAAAATGATTTGTGGGTCAGGAAAGCCCGAGGGATGGGCCGAGACCTGACCAATGTTGAAATTGATTTGTTAATGGTTTTTTTTTTTAGTGCACGGATGCATGATGTTTAATGCCATGCCTTATTGTGAAAATGCATGATGTTTAATGCCATGCTTTATTGTGAAAATGCATGATGTTTAATACCATGCTTTTATTGTGAATTATGCATGATGATTTATACCATGCTTTGAGTTGAAATGTGCACTGAATTTTAATAGCATGAATGCTTTACATACCATTAACACAATCATACACTCATGTTTTGAGATAAACAATGAACTAAATGCTTTTGAGCATGGCATCACGATCACGTAGATAGTACAGTATCTACCTGTTCGCATGATTGCCTTACTGAGCGTGTGGTTTGCTCACCCCCCCTTATTTTCCCCTCTCTACAGAGATTTGAGTATAGATTGGACGTGACTGGAGGCGTCCCCTTTTTGGTAATTCCGCTGCATCCCATCGCTAAAGGTATACACACCTTGATTATTTTGTATCTAAACTAGACATAGCACAGTAGCATTTTGTATGTAACCACTGGGGATGTAAAACAATGTAAACACATGTAACAACTCTAATATATATACATTTATACAAGTGTTTACTCATAAATAATGTTTCAAATTGAATTGGTATGGTGGAGTGAGTTAGACGTCGACACACAGCCCAACTGTTAAGCGTGTGGTTGTTCACGATCGAGGAAGGATGATTAAGGATTGATGCATGAAAATGCGAAAAATTTGTACGTATTTTGGTGAGTTGAGGGTCGTGACAAACTTGTTCAAAGCAAAAACCAAAATGATTTGGAGTTCTCCACTTAATTTCAAATTGTAAGTTAGTCACATAAAGCAATATATTATGTACAAAAGCAAATTATGGGTTTGTAATATATATATATATATATATATATATATATTAGCATAAGCAATATATTATATCATAAGCAAGCAAGTCATAAAATTGTGAAAATAGTTCTACAAATATTATAAATTGTAGTTCTACAAACATAATATCCATTAAACAAACTCTCATTACAAATACAAACTACACATGACATAATATTATGGTCTAAATAATTAAATAAAGAGTAGTAAATAAGTTTAAAAGTCATAAAATCTACAAGCATCCATTAAACTTCACATCAAACAACATTAAACTTGTGAGTTAATCCCATTATTCAAATGATTTGAATCATTTGATTCTTCCACCAATTCATCTTTGTTTTCCTCATCATCTTTCCAACCTATAAAATAAATTTTTCAATTATTAAATAAAAATACAATAACATTATTTTGTAAAAAAAAATATCTATTCAATAAAAATAAATTACCACTCGATATGAAGCCATGTAGCCAACTACATGTGCAAATGAGAGCTTGAACCTTTTTAGGAAGAAGACGACTCCTATACTTGTTTAGCACACGTCCCCCAATGCTGAAGGCTGATTCGGAGGCCACAGTAGTTATCGGTATACTCATCAAATCACAAGCCATGTTAGCCAAAATGGGAAATCTAAAACTGTGATCCTTCCACCAATTCAAGACATCTAAGTCTTTATTAGTGGAAAAATCAAGTTTTAGCATCTCCAAATATGCTTCCAATTGGGACTTGGAACTTGGGACATCATCATCTTCATCATTTGCCAAATCCATCCATACCTATATTGATGCACTTTATACAAATTCAATTAACAAAAAATAAAAAAATAAAAAGTTAGTATTGATAAATTGAAGTTAACAATAAGATGAATATAATATTTAAGATAGTTGGCTTTATTATTTATACTTACATCTGTATTGGAGATAGAATCCATTACAATAAAAGAGGCAAGTGAAGTTTGGCTTTGTTGACCTTGGCCTTGACCATGTGATGAGCTAGAAGCATTCTTTGCATATTCTTCATAAAGCATAAATAACTTCCTTTTCACCACATCTAACCTCTCTTGAAAACCTTGAGGATCAATTTTCAAAAAGCATCGTTTCAACATTGTAAACTTCACACGAGGGTCAAGAACCACTGCCATTACAAGTAGAACATTATACTCACTCCAATACTTGTCAAATTTTTTCTTCATATTAAAAGTCATGCCTTGTAACATCTCATCATCTCCACCCAAGTACTCCATTAAAAGCATCTCAATTTTCCAAACCTGAGCAAAATACAAGTTCGCGGTTGGATAACTAGTTCCTGAAATCATATTCGTGATTTCATAGAATGGCTTCAAAAATTCATAAATTTTCTCTCCCCTCTTCCACTCTTCACTTGATGGACAATGCTTATAATTTCTATCATTTAATGCAAGCATAGAAAATGCATGCTTAAATTTCAAAGCACTCTCAAGCATCAAGTAAGTAGAGTTCCATCTAGTTGGGACATCCAAAACCAAATATGAATTTGAAAAAGTTGAAACTTTTTTACACATTCTTCAAAACTCTTCATTCTAGCCTCTGACCCCTTCACATACTTAATACTTTCTCTAATTTTCTCATTGGCAATAGAAGCTACTTTCAAACCTTCTTGAACAATAAGATTTAAAATGTGGGCACAGCATCGAACATGAAAAAATTCACCATCACATAATAAGCTCTCTTGCAAACAAAGCACATCCTTTAAATTGAGTTGCATGTTATCATTAGCAGAGGCATTATCCAAAGTAATGAAAAAAATTTTCTTGTCTATCCCCCAATCATTTAAAATTTACATTACTTTTTTAGATAATTCATATCCCGAATATGGAGGTTGCATATCACAAAAAGCAAGAATCTTACTACTTAGCTTCCAATCTAAATCAACATAATGAGCAGTTAAGCAAAGGTACCCCTCATTAGTGCAAGCTGTCCATAAATCACAAGTGAGACATATTCTACCTTAAATTAGAGTCAAGCATTCTTTCAATTTATTTTTATTTTCCTTGTAAAGGTTCCAAACATCAAAGACAGCAGTGATCCTAGAAATAAATTTCACCTCAGGGTTCAAATACTTCAACACATCCCTAACTCCATCATATTCAACAAATGAAAAAGGGAGGTCATGTGTCACGACCCGAATTACCTTAAAAATCAGAGTAAATTTTTCGCTTTTTCATTTATTATTTAATTCTTACCTTTCTCTCGTCGTGACCATCCTACAACATAGTTGGGTTATGATTCGGTGTTAGTCACCTCTCACTATTACCAATCCATTTCCATAATTTCATTCAATATCAGAGTTTACTATCTTGTGACTTTAACTGAATACATACATAATGGTATTCATAACACTACATCCCTGACATGATATCCATTTATAGTACTGTGCATTACATATTTAGATACAAAATCATACCAATGTGTATACCTGTCTCTCGATGGGTAGCAGCAAGCAGCGGATATCAATACATGCAAGTTCTCAGCCGCTCAATAACTATTTCAAGTGCTCTGAAAAGATGGGAAAATAAGGGGGTGAGCAAACCACACGCTCAGTAAGGCAATTATGCAAGTAAGTAGATAGCTCCACTATCTACATGCTCATAATGCCATGCCCTTAAATCCATTTCTTTTCATTAAAATCATCAAGCACAAAGTCATGCATATTCAATGCCATAGTTCATCCAAAACTATTTGTGCATATATAAATCATGTAACTCATGCATTCAAATGCATTTTATGTGACATCATTAAATCATATTAAGCATGAATTAGATCAAGATCATGCAGTCTTTTATGCCATGTAAGACAAAACATGGATTTCAAATGAAAGCATGGAAAACTTCACATGCTACTGCATTTAAATCAAAACATTAAAACTGCAGTTAAAACTAACCCTTCCGGGTCCATCTCATAAAACAATTCAATAAAATTCATTATAAAACTCCGGTTATAAAACCACCCTTCTTTCAGGGTCACATATCATAAAATCATATGAAATCATAAATTCATCAAATCGGGGGCCTGACCCCTCATTCGGGTCTACCCTGGTCTAACAGACCACAAGTTATATCATGTGAGACAATCAGGTAATTAACAGTAACATCGAGGACTATGGCCATATCCTAGTGATCCCTGGCAACACGGTACCTAGTGTGCGGGGTATCACACCTGAAACGGGAGGTGGGTCGTCCTTCCCGCCAGAACAGCATAACACCAGGATTGCGAGGGCAAGGCTTACTGCCTCGTGGCTAATGCCACTCCACTCCAACAATCCCCACGGTACAGCGTAGTCCGCGTGACATACACGGTACAAAGTACTCCGTGAACCCAAGCTCAGTCAGGGGTGCCTGTAATAGGTCTTATCCACCCATATCATCTCTGTCTCAGAATGTACGTGTGAGCATATCATCTCACTGTGACACACAGTCTACAGGAGGCTCCAACACGGCTATATGCATGTAATATAAATCCCTGTGCGAGCGAAGCTCAAGCACGGCTCCATGCATATTCATGATATCTGAAAACCTCGTGCGAGCGAAGCTCTAGCACGGTTTCATAGAAATCAGTAAAATCTGAGTACGAGCAGCGCTCTAGTACGACTTAAACTGATTATAATTTCAATTAAAATCCACGTACGAGCAACGCTCTAGTACGGATATGTATAAAAACTCACTGAAAACCTCGTACGAGAAAAACTCCAGTACGATATTCAAATGAATTATGAAAACTACGTAAAACTTTGTGCGAGCAATGCTCCAGCACAAATGAATGCTCAAATAAATCAAATCTCGTGCGAGTTACACTCCAGCACGGCTTTATGCATAATTAAATCAAATCTCATGCGAGATTCACTCCAGCACGGCTTTATGCAATATCAAATCAAAACAGGATGCGAGCTAAGCTCCAGCATCTCTCATGCATGTCAAATCATTAAAACTAGTGCGAGCAATCGCTCCAGCACTATTTTATGCATACCACGTTAAAACAAATCAAAACATGTCAAAACAGAGTGCGAGCTAGGCTCCAGCAGCTCTCATTTCACAATAATGAAAATTAGTGCGAGCACCATGCTCTAGCACATTTCATGCATATGATGTCACAAGTCGGTGCGAGCAACTGCTCAAGCACATTTATGCACATTCACAAACGCAGATATAGTGTGAACTACGTGTCGGCACTATCTGTTTTCATATAAACTTGATAGTTGGCCTCTTTTCCAAAGAAATTTCATTTAAATATTAATAACACCTACGTAGTGTTAATTTGGGAAACTTATGCAATTATTGGCCAATCTATCGATTTACTTTGATTAAAACCAATCAAATCTTTAATTCGAAAAATTCCTTAAATCATGCATTTCATGCATGTCATGCTTTCACCATCCTTAGGTGAACTTCCCTCAATAGGGGTAAAATAGTCTTTTCACCTATTTCGATCCTCAAAATTATTTAAACCACTTTTAGGATCTTTATACATCATCAAGGCATACATACATATTCAGTGAACAGAACACTATTAAAATACGCGTAGCTACCTCTAGCTACTCACACAATTCCCTTACCTTATTTTTCTGTACAGTCTAACATTTCCACTGATGTCTCGTCACGCAGTCCGATTTGCTCCGAATCCAAATCAAATCTCCGGCACTGCGGATACACATTCATCAGGTCAAATACAATACAATTTAATTGTATTTCATAATTTTCTGGGCTTAATTTAAATCATTGGGCCCGTTTACCCATATTGGGCCCGATTGCACCTTAATGGGTCTTAATCGGTCGTAAGCCCGTTTACCACACTTTATCGAGGCCTATTGGGCTCATTGGGCCCATCAGTAATTTATTTAGCCTCGTTCTAAACTCTCAGACAGCTTATGAATTATTTACAACAATTTATCCAATTTTCCAGAATTTAATTCATTTATGCGGAAATTAAATCCGTAATTTATGCGTTAAATATCAATCACGCATAACGATATAAAATTTTCGTAAATAAAGGTTACTTACCCGTGATTCCATGATAGTATGTGAATCGAGGCTGTCTCGAGCTCTCGGTTGATGTCAATCGTCGAGCTACACAATTTAATATATTTCTGGGTAAACTTTCAGTCGAAAAATAATCAAATTAATTATTTCAAAAATTAAATCGGTCAGTTTGACCGCTTACCGACTTACCCGAAACTCGATTGCATCACTAAAATTTTCTCCAATATTTTCTCTTTTTCTTTTTCCCTTTTTCTTCCTTTTTTTTTCTTCTTTTCTTTTTTTTGGCTGAACCGGTCCGGTCCGGTTCAGCATAACGTCACTGCGCTGAACCGGCCGTACCGGTTCAGGCAACCTTTCCTCGTTTCGACGCCGTCCAGCCGGTTCCGGGCACGATTTCGGTGCCGTTCGGCTCGGCTGCACCTGGGCGTCCTTCGTCGGCCCTCGGGGTGGCTCGAAACGACGCCGATGGCCTTCCCCCTTTTCGGTCTCACCTCTTCCGATCTGCCGATTCCGACGGATCGACGGCGCATCACTGCCGCTGCTGGGTCGCCCGGTGTTGGGCTTCCTTTTCCGGTGGGCGTCGAGCCTCCTCCGTCGCCGGTGGTGGCTCTGCCGGCGATCTCTTCCTCGGTCTGCATTTTTGTGTTTTTGCTTCTCTGTTTCGCGTTTTCTTCCTCTGTTTCAGATTGCATTTTCGTTTTTTTTTTTACATTTTATTTATTTATAATTAAATTTTATTATTATTTTATTCAATAAAATAATAATAAAATTCCCAAAATATCTAGAAAAATTCTATTTTATTCCTTTAATCTGTAAATAAATTTATCAATCCGATTTTACCTTTTCGGTATATTTTTCGATTATTTTTGAAATTATTTTTCGATACGAAAATTCCAATTTATTCCAATAAATTCATATCTTGATCAATTTAATCCGAAATTTAATTATTTCTTCGTTATTGATCAAGATTTCTCAATCCCATATTTTTAATTAAATTTTCTTGTCCCGATTAATACTGAATTTTGGTCTTTTGACCGTTTTGCCCTTGCACGTGTTCGGGAATACCATTTTAATCCTTTTGCATTTTTAAATGCACTCGAAAATATCGGGTCTTACATCATGCCTTACTATTGCCTTAGCTACTAATTCTCAAAAAACTTTTTGATCAATTTTTCTACTTCTCACCTTTCCTTGATAGTCAATTATCATTTGAGACATATCTTTCTCCCTTAAGACTGCTATCTTTTTACATGAAAGCACATGACGCCTTAGAGATGAAGTTCCATATTGACCAAGACCCGCCTTATATACTATCCCACACCCTTTACATTTAGTACGTGGTTTACCATCATCAACATTGATAACTGGTTTTTCAAAAAATTTCCACACTTCTGAAGTATTCTTTCTAACTCTTTTTGATTGATTTTCAGTTATTTCAGTTTCAGTTCCAACCTCACATTCTTCATGTTCAACTTCATTAACACCATCCTCATTATCATTATCACTAGAAACGTTAATGTTATCATTATGTAGAATCTGATTTTGAGAATGAGATGCCATTATCAACACTGTCAATAACACACAAAAAAATCGCAATTAACATTTAAGTAACACACAACACTGTCAACAAACTTGCATTAAAAAAACTATTTCTGCCAAAAAGTTGTAGACTGTAGAGTATCCTAGAATAATGATAATGGAATTTAGTAACTAGTAAACTTTTTTTTTTAAATTAAAAATAACATTGACCACAATCTAATGATCCTGATTCGCATCCAATTAAAGAAATTCAAAGTCAAAATTCACCTTATAAAGACTTGAAAAGAACTCGATTTGGATTTTGAATTCAGTCTTCAAACTTCACAGTCAACACACAATAGATTAAAACGTTTAGCTAAAGAAGCCATGATCTTCGGTACTTTAGGTTTAATTCAATGTAAAAATAAAAAATAAAAATTCAGATAGCTTCTGCGTTCTTACAATTTATATCTTGCAAAAGAGCACTTGACTCAAATGGTTAAGTTAATTATGTCAAAATTAGGGATTCTGATATTTAACTTAAATAATTTATATAATTATGTTTAAAAAATAGTACTTCCTAAATTTAAAATTCAAATTTTAATATTTATGATATTTTTATTGATTTGGTTCTTTGCTATTTTAACATTATATTAACTTACGCACACTGTTTTAAAAGCCCTTTGATCAATTCCAAGAGCATCATCGCCTCGAAGAAGATCATCAACAGAAATCAAAGCCTGTTTATGGGAAAAAAAGGAAAGAAATTGTATAATTGGATGAAGTTTTATGGTTTTCCTCTTAATTTATTTTGTTTGACAATATTCACAAACACTGACAACTTTATGGACGATTGAATATCGTCAATCAATAGCCGAAATAGATTGGGCTAATCACTCTCACATTCCACCTCTTGTCGGCATGGTGGAGTGGACAAAGAAAACAAGAAGAGAAGTATCAGCACCCACCTGGAACTGGAAATCAAAAAAGTTGTTTAGCTCCTCCTGCAACGCGACGCCATGCACCAACCATTAACCAAGCCTGAAGCCTCCACGCACCAACCATTAACCAAGATTGAAGACTGAAGAGAAACAATTTGCTGCTAGTAGTCTGCTACTGCTGCTGGTAGACGGCGTCGACGGGAAGAAACAATCTGCAGCATCTGTTTTTTACTTTTGTTTTAAACTTTAGAAAGAATAGATAGAATGAGAAGATTTAGTAATTAGGTTTAGTTTGCTGACTTGGTGTGTAAAATAGCCCGCGGGTCAACCCGTATCCGTACGGGTTGGCCCGTATAAATTATTTACCCGTCGGGCTTGATCCGTATAAGTCCGTTTTTAAACGAGTCACATATTAATAGACCGGATCGTTAAAAGCCCGTGATTTTTACGGATTAACCCGCGGGCTTGGACCCGTTTTACACCCCTAGTTACACAGGCCTCTGAGAATGTCTGATTGATTGTTGAGAGATTGAAAACAGCTCAGAGTAGACAAAAGAGCTATGCTGACAGGAGACGAAGACCACTTGAATTCGCAATTGGTGAGTCAATATTTCTAAAGGTTTCTCCTTCGAAGGGTATAGTGAGATTTAGGAAGAGAGGTAAGCTAAGTCCTCGCTACATTGGACCCTTTGAGATATTGGACAGAGTGGGAGATAAGGCATATAGATTGGCTTTGCCACCAGATTTATCGGGAGTGCATAATGTCTTCCACATTTCGATGCTAAGGAAGTATAATCTAGATCCAAATCATGTGATTCGGTATGAGCCATTAGAGCTCAAAGATGATCTAACATATGTAGAGAAACCAATCTGGATATTGGATAGAAAGGAGAAAGTCTTGAGGAATAAGACTATCGAGTTAGTGAAGATTCTCTAGCAACACCACACTTCAGAGGAAGCTACTTAGGAGCTAGAGAGTCTAATGCAAGAGAAATATCCCCAATTGTTTAGAGACTAACTTGGTTCTAATCTGGAAGACCAAATTTCTTAAGGTGGGGAGTATTGTAAGACCCTGAAATTCATAAATATATACATGTACATGTTATGTGAAGCATAGGTGATGTAAAGTCCATAAACCCAATGTACACTCTTGTAATATAAGTTTGTGATGTATGTATAAGTTTCATTATATAGGAATAAGAAGAAATGGACTTTTGTATGTGCGGAATGAGAATATATGGAATTTTGGGTAGTGTGGTAAATTGGATGGAAGTTTGCATGAGTACATGAATCCTTATACTCTATTTGGTTATAAATTGTATACATTTGGTTATACAAGGAATGCACACAAGTCTTAATGTATATAAAGTAGGAATGAATGTCATTTTCAAGCCTTAAAGGTAATTGGATGAGAAAATGACTATGACAGCAAAATAAGTGAAGTTTGGTGTGTGTTTACTGCAAAAAACTGCAGTAAAATCTAGAAAATATGAATGAGAGATCGATCTCATGGGATGAGAGATCGATCTAAAAAAGCCAAAAATGCTCTTATTTGAGCGATGGAACAAGTCAGATCGATCTCCAAAGGGGCCAGATCGATCTGCTAAACATTCTATGTTGAAGGAATCGATCTCTGAAGGGTCAGATCGATTTCCTTAAACTGCTGACTTGCAACAGATCAATCTCATGCAAGAGAAGATCGATCTCCTTAAGATTCTGTGTTGCAACAGATCGATCTCATGCAAGAGCAGATCGATCTCATGTGGTCTGGAAGGTCAGTTTCGAGAGGAAAAAGTACAGGGTAGATCGATCGCATTAAAGAGCAGATCGATCTCCTAGAACAATTCTACAAATACTGGACTTCTGCACTTTAGTTTGCACGAGAGAAACTATTCCATTCAAAAGCAAAAGTGTAACCTAGCCAAGAAACACTAGAAAACTTCAATTTGTGATCAGTTTTGAGTAAGGTATAAGTGAGCAAAGTTATTCTTAGCGAAGAGGAGAACAACATACTTGAAAACAAGAGATTGAGATCAAGAGTTGAAGGAGCAAGGAGGATTTTACCATTTTGGTGAAAAGGAAGGAAAGTTCAACTAGGTAAGATTTAATGCACCAAGTTAATATATGTTAAACTAGGTGTATTGATGAGTAAATTGATATATGTTTGAAATGTTGGAAATGAAAGGAGAATGAAATAACACCATGACCTAGTTTTGGCATGAAAATGAGAACATGATGAAGAAATGGTGTAACTATTGATTTAATGATGGAATATGCATGTATGAAAGATTATGAGATAATCTTATGAAATGCATAAATTGAAAATAAAGAGAAATAAAGATAGTTATGTGAAAATGTGGATTTATACCATATTTGGGGAAAGTGATGAAAACTATGTATTAAATTGAGATTTAGCAAATAAAATGAGTATATAGTGATATACTAATGCCAATAATTATAACAGCTTTGAAAATTTCCTTGGAAGTTGATCGAACTACAAGAGTGAGCAGAACCGAGGAAGAGATGTCACTTAACGTAATCCGAGGTAAGGGAATTTCGTGAGTAGCTAGAGATGGCTACACGTATTTAGAGTAGTATTTCGATACTATATCTTATATGAATGCCCATGAATAGGCTTAATGTGTGGAATAGAGATTAATGAGATAAAGTGTAATTTTATCCAAAAATAGGATAAAAAGTCTGAGAAGCATGTTGTAACCCTTCATTCATGAGTTGCATGATAGAATGGCTAATGTTTTTATGTATATACGAAAACAGCAAAATTAAGTGCTAATTTGATTTGAAATGAGAGAGTTGTGATTTGAATAAGCCATCTATCTAGTTTTGTGTGAAAACCATAAGTGCTAGAGACTACTCGCACTATATTTTGAGATGTACATCATAAAGCATTGGAGTGTATACTCGTGCTTGATTTTAATGCGATTTTATGCATGTTAGAGTTCTGGGAGCATAGCTCATACTCAGTTTGTGATTGATGCATACAGAGTATTGGGAGCTTTGCTCATACTCAGTTTTACATGATAGAGTACTGGGAGCATTGCTCGTACTCGACTTTTCATGAGTTATACATGATATCATACTAGAGCGATAGCTCTTACTTGTTTTGAAAAGAGAATTATATATTAACCTAGTGCTAGAGGTTACTTGCACGGGTGTTTGATATTTTGAGATGCATACACATTAAGAGGCAGAGTGTTGATTGTGAGTCATACTCATGACGCACACTGTTGTTTTTACGTGATATATAAGACATGTTAGCAAAACCGTGACGATTTCTTCCGTATAGACTAAGTGTCACACTATTGAGATGTTCGCACATGGATTTAGAGACGTGGCATTATTTCCATAGTATGAGGGCTAAGACTTATGGCAAGTACCCTGACTATGATGTATTTCAATGGTGAGAGGACTAAGACCTATGGCAGGCATCCCGACCATGAGGAGAGAGTCTATGGGTGTCACGACCCAAAACTACCCAAAAATCAGAGTAAATTAGTCGCTATTTGTTTATTCTTAGATTCTTGCATGTCCTCTGATCGTGACCACACTCCGCTAATAATTGGGCTGTGCGTCAATGCCAGTCCCACCAAATTAATTCTCTCTCAATTATTTATAAATGTTTACAATATTTATAAATCCCCTAAAGTTACTTACAAACTTGTTACTGTGCTATGCTTATTTAGATACAATATGTACAAGTGTATATACCTTAAATGATGGGCAGCAGCGGATATCCAGAATGCAGTACTCAGTCGCCTCAACATCTACTGGAGATTATCTATGTGAGAAAATAAAAGGGGTGAGCACATCAAGCTCAATAAGGCAATCCTATGAACAAGTAGGTAACCATACTACCTACATGAACGTGGTGCCATGCATAAACCACCTTTTCTCCACACATTTCAAAACTGATGTTATGATTCATGATGTCATGTAAAACAAGTTTGTACGAAAAATTCAACATGCAATTATTTCAAATCATTTCTTTCTCATTTAAAATTTCACAGTAAAGTCAGGACTCAACCCAAACGCGCGTTTTATTGTAACGGCCAACCCCCCACGGCCAACCCCTCAGACAGCCATGGCCACCCCTCTTGGGCCCACAACAATGCCTATGGTCAACAACGCTACGCCAGCCCGTATTGTCCGCTTTGGGCCTTGCCCTCACGGTTTTGTTCAACATTGGGTCCTGACTCACACAAAACCATGAAAATCAATTTACATCACACATGGGTTTAAAAAGCATGGAAATAATCATCATGCACATTTGATTTAAAAACCCAGTTTCAATCTCGTCAAAATCATCAACATGCGAGACTAGGCAACATCTGTATATCGGTAATAACCAGGACTATGGCCGTGTGTCCTCGTGAGCCCCTCTGCTACACGGATCCTAGTGTGCGGGGTCTCACCCTGATCGGAAACCGCCCGGGAGGTGGGTCAATCCAACCCGTCAGTCTTATCCGATCCCACGCATCCGAAGATGCCGTATCCGAAGATACCACGTATCCGAAGATACCACACTGTACATCGTACTCCATGCTACTTGCATGGTACATTGTACTCCATGGACCTATATATCATACCCTGTCTCAGAACGCACGTGCGAGCCTATTTAGTCGGTGACACACAGTCTACTCGATGCTCCAAGTACGGCTCATCGCATGTTCTCATAAAATCAGTGCGAGCGATGCTCAGCACTCTCATCAAATCAAGTAAAACTAGTGCGAGCTAAGCTCTAGCACTTTGTATGCAAACCATGTGAAAATCTGGTGCGAGCGAAGCTCCAACACCCTGCCTTAAAAATCATATAAAAATATGGTGCGAGTTAGACTATAGCACCCTGTCACGAAAATCATGTAAAACCTGGTGCGAGTTAGACTCTAGCACCGTATCACGAAAATCATGTAAAATCAGGTGCGAGTTAGACTCCAACACCAATGCATGTAAAACTCTAGTGCGAGCTCTCGCTCCAGCACTAATGCATGCATCACCCAAATCAAAATATCGTGCGAGCTGAGCTCTAGCACGTCACATGTCAATAAAAACACGTAGGCGGCTCTGTTTCCTCAAAACAGTTTTCAAAACAATTTCCTCATTGAAAATATGCAATGTTGTGCATTTTTCTTTCAAGGTTAGCCAGCCTACTCATGCATGCGTCAAAACATCTCCAGAACAAGTAGGAACCTCTTGTTCTTGCTCCTCCCATTTTTTCCTAAAATTGAAAATTTTACCCTTAACAATGGTATTTTGGTAATTTGCCCATTCAGGGCACTAAAATTATAAACTTACTTCTAGACCCTTCAGATACTTTAAAAGACTGCATATGAACTTTGAAGTTTCGTAAAGTTACCTCTAGCAGTCTGTAGAATTCCCTTACCTTATTTTTCTGTAGAGTTTGACCTTTCCTTTTCCACTGCTGTCTCGTCACGCAGTCCGATCTACTCCCAATCCAATGTCAGGAATTGAGTATAAATATTCCTCAGGTCAGATATCATAAAATTTAATTGTATTTCCTATTTTCTGGGCTTAATTTAAATCATTGGGCCCATTTACCCCTATTGGGTCCGATTGCACCTTAATGGGCCTTAATCGGCCTTAAGCCCATTTTTCACTTAATTTTCACATTATCGAGGCCTATTAGGCTCATTGAGCCCACCAACAATTTCTTGGGCCTCGTTCTAACTCTCGAATAGCTCAATTTATTATTTACAGTAATTTATCTAAATTTTCATAATTTAATTTATTTTATGCGATAATTAAATCTGAAGTACGCATAACGATGTAAATTGTCGTAATTAAAGGTTACTTACTCGAGATTCCATGCTAGTACGCAAATCGAGACTGTCTCGAGCTCTCGTTGGATGCCAATTATCGAGCTACATAATTTCATAAATTTTGGGTAAATTTTCAGTCGAAAATTAATTAAATAAAATATTAAATCGGTCAATTTTGACCGCTACTAACTTACCCGTAGCTCGATTACATCGCCGGAATTTTTTCTCAATTTTTCCTCTTTTTCTTTTTTTTCCTTTTTCTCCTTTTTTCTCTTTCCTCATTGGCTGAACCAGTTCGGTCCAGTTCAACCCGGTTCGAACAGCCGGTTCACTCCGGTTCGGCCGGATCAGTGCTTTGCCGGTCGGTTCTCCGCCAGTTTTCGCCGCCAGTGGCTCCGCTGGGCCGTCCGCAGCATGAATCTGCCCTCGGTTTCGTCCAAGGCTGCCGAAAAGTCGTCGGTCCGGCCTGTTCTTCCACCGTCGGTACCCATTTCCTCTTTTCGCCGTTTTCGGCGTCGTCCTTGGGTTTCGCCCCGCCACCAATAAGCTTGTCTTGGCCTCGGGGACATTCGACGGCGGTCGGGTTGTCCAGATCAGCGCCGATTGGCCGTCGTTTCCTTTTCTCTTTTCGGTTTTCGTTTTTCTGGGTTCCTTTCGCCGTTTGTCGCCGTTCTCCTCAGCTGCCGGTGCCGAAGGGCTCGATTGCCTCGCCTGGTCAGCTTTTCGGTGCTGTCCGGTTGTGAGGCCGACGGAGACGGGGCTGGTTCCTCGGGTTTCGGTTTCGTTTTTCGTTTCTTTCTTCTCTCTCCCCGACCAATTTCTGATTCCCCCTTTTTTTTAATTAATCAATTAATTTATTATTAATTTATTATTTATTTTTATTATTATTATATTTAATATTTTATTATTATTTGGCAAAAATATCTAAAAATATTCATATTTTATTCATTTAACCCATAAATAAATTTATCGGTATTATTTCGACTTTTCGGTATATTTTTCGATTATTTTCGAGATTATTTTTCGAAGTAAAAATCCCGATTAATTTCGATTAATTCCTATAAATTCATATCTTGATCAATCTAACCCGAAATTTAATTATTTCTTCGTTATTGATCAAGATTTCTCAATCCCATATTTTTAAATAAATTTTCGTATCGAAATTATACTGGCTTTTGGTCGTTTGACCGTTTTACCCTTACACGTGTTTGGGATTAATTTAACCCGACTTCCCTTCACGAACGCTCACTCATTTTGTGTTTGATTAAAATCGGGTCTTACAATGGGTGTACGTTGTACCATGCGAGTGGCATGAAGTATACTGTACCGTGTGGTGGAGTTATGGAGTTAAGGAGTTTATAGCTGGCGGTTGTGATAAACTGACCCCCTCCCGTTACAGCAGTGATTACCCGCACACCAAGATCTGTGTTGCCTAGGATTTCACATTATAGGAAATGACCATAGTCCAGGAGAGTATTGCATTTAGCCACTGAGTCTCGCATGATATATCATTTGTTTTCATGATACGGTTAGACCTGAGAGAGATAGGTCAGAAGTTGGTTATTGTGTTGTGTTGTGAACTGCCATATTTACTATGATTTATGTGTAAATGGTAATGATTTCTATAAAGGCATTCCAAAATTATGAATATGCACTGTTTTACATTAATGCCTATATTTGATAACTCAGCATGATTTTAAGTACATGAAAATTATTCTGTACTATTATTATATCATTTTGATCCATGCTTTGAGATGAGAGAAGGAAAGGTAAAGCCTTATTTTCAGTAGATAGTGTGGTTGTCTACTTGCTTGCCTGATTTCCTTACTGAGCACGTTGTTTGCTCATCCCCCTTTATTTTTCCCTCTCTACAGATCATACACAGTAGAGTGAGCCCAGCTAACATTCCTTTTGTCCATTGCCATTTCCCATAGAGCTAAAGGTATACACATCACGTACTATTTTGTATCTGAACAATGTATAAGCATAGTGATGTACACGTTTGTAATATTGAGGATGTAATTATGTTAATGTAAATAACTTTGTTCATGAGAAAGACGCATGTAAGGTCAATATTTGCAATGACATGTGTGTATAATGTGATAAGGTAAGTATAATGAGACGACTAATGCTAAATCACAGCCCAACTGATGAGGAGAGAAAGGTAAGTAAAGTAAAAAATGAAAAATTTGTAGTGGTTTTTGGTAAGTCACGGAATGAGGTCATGACACCAAGGCAGCATACCAGCAGAGGATATCAAAATACTATAATAGAAAGGTCAAACGCAAGGTAATCAGGAAAGGAGATCTGGTGCTAAAGAAGGTCGAAGCCTTTGGAAGAGATGGGGCAGGTGGGAAACTAACCCCAAACTAGAAAGGACAAAACGTGGTGAAAGAAATGTTCCGAGTGGGGCAAAGTTTCAAATTGTAAGACCTGAATAGGAAAACAACACAAAGAACCTAGAATGCAAATAATCTAAAAACCTACTAGCAAAAGACGTAGTGAAATGGTAAGCTAGTTAAGATGAACATTATACCAGGATATTTTATAAAAGGTTATTTCAATATTTTATAAGGGGTTTTGTGATGGTTGTACTCAAACATCCTTTTGTAAAATTTCTAATGAGGTCATCAGTGAAAACCAACTTCTTCATGATCTGACCTAACCTTAAAGTCAAAGTAACGAGTTTCGAGGATGCAACATAAGTAAGGCTTAGGTCAGCCTAACACTTCATATGGGTTGAATGTTTGCCTTAATAAAACACAACTAACCATAAACATTATTAAAGTACACTCACTATCATTCGATCAAAAAACAAATTTTGAAAACTTAGACGAAATAAAACATATGAGAACTAAGGTATTACTTACTTTAAAGGATTAACTCTATAAAACCCACGAAAACGTATATTTAAAATTCATAAAATCACTTTAAAGAATGAAAGATAATGAGCAAAAATAGTGTGTGTGTGCACATATATTTAATTAAGTTATAAATACTACTACATTCAATGTCTTCCCAAATATCTATTTTTCTTCATTTTCAATTGATACAAGTGCATATTTTAGCTAATTTGTGTGCATATAAAATTCTTGATCATTTCTGGAGTTAACGAACTACGATATGGGTTAAGGGTACACCCTCCAATGCTAAAAGCAGACTCAGACGCTGTAGTATACATAATAATGGCTAATACATCTCACGCCACGAATACAAGTATTAGATATTTACAACTGTTTACCATCCACCGAAGTAAAACGTCAAAGTTCTTATAATCTTGCTCATATATATCTTCTAAGTACCTTTCCAATTATGACTTCCCCTATTTTCATTATGATTCTGTCATTTTCCATTTGTATTTTGATAAGACATATGCCTTTGCATAATGAACATCACTAATGTTCTCTAATTTCATAAGTTCTTGAGAACTAGCACTTGCTTCTTAACCAAAACTACCAATAATTGAAGCATAATGCTTAAACAATGCATTTAAGGCGACTTTCACCCAATTACCCAATTTCGTAACCTTTTCTTCAGCATAAACCTTATCAATGACAAGCATATCATAATAAATCTTGCATCTAGGATCTAAAATGACACTAATGAACAATAAGGGATTGAGGTTCTTTACATTTCCCTAATATTTCTCAAAATTTTGTTTCATCAAAGAAGCCACTAACTTAATATTTAGATTTGGATCATTCAATTTGTCATTAATTTGAATTCGAACACCAAATAACACGTGAAAATAATTATTGCTAATGACATAAAAAACGAAAGACACACAAAGTGGAATCATAAAAGCTTTTTAAAAAAGGCAACAATCTATAAACATAATCCCAATCATCTCTAGTAGACAAACCGCTATTTTTTTCCCATAATCTCGACTCTATATTTGTCAACTTATTCCTCTTACCTATCAAAAGTTGTTTGAAACTTCAAAACAACTTCTAATGTCAAGAAAGTTGAATCCCACCTAGTTTCAACATATTGACAAACAAGGCTTTTACTTATTATTTTTTCTTCCTCCGCATACCTCATAACAAAACGTATTCAAAAAATTGAATCATCTAAATCCTTCAAACCCTCTTTTATGGTAAGACTAAAAATGTGTGCACAACACCTTATGAAAATGCTTACTCTTTAAATATAACCCTTCCAATAATTAAGTCTTCTTTTTATGTATTAGATACCAAGATCATTAGCACGTGCATTATCTACCGCGATAGTGAGAACTTTATCTATTTCCAATTCAAGCAAATGTTCTCAATGCATTTTCCAGTTACCTCACCAAAATGGTTAAGAATTAGAGTAAAACTCAGGATTCGATTATGTATTTCCACTCTTGATCAATGTAATGAACCGTAAGCAAAATAAGATTTTACCTAGAAGTCCAAATACCAATAGTAAGACAAACTCTTAGCTTTATCACTTTAAGTAAATGAAAAGCTTTTTTTTCTCATTGAAGGATTTTCATTATCTAATGGCGAATATACTAGAACTGATGAAGGATTTCCGCGCTCTAAGGTTGGATTCACCAAAATTGTTGGAAGATTTCATGTTCTAAAGTAAGGTCTACTAAGGCAAGAGCAGGATTAACGGGAGAAGAAGTAGGATTTGGTAAAGTATTTATAACACCCTTCCCAATAGCTAGAAGGCTTTCATTAGTAATGAGGGAGGGCAACTTGATTTCCTCTCTTATACACAACAGCTCAATTTACTGCTTATATGACTTCCTTAAGGTTGAAACAGTTGTATCCTTGGTGACCTCACATCTAGACATACTCCATTGGGTCGAAAATCCTACACCCTCTGGTAGCTCAACAATGAGTAATTCAGGTTCAAGCCTGTGGTGTTCATTTGGGAGATCCTTCAACAATTTATTTTTAAAACCCGTGTCGAAAACCCTCTAGATGGAACAATGCACACTTCCCAAAAATTGGCACCTTGTAGAAGGCACCCAACAAACAAAGTGAAGGTATTACAGCCCGGTTATGACAAAAGATCGTGAAGCCTACTATTTGGGCCCAATGCTACGGGTGAAGTTAGGAATAAGTGATTCCCTGATCCTTAAGAAACTCAACTCAGAAATTAGAAATAAAAAGTGGAGCCCTAGTTCTATTGAAGCCCTATAGATAGATGTCCCACTAAAGGTTCAAGAAGAAAACTTCTCATCGAAATTAGGGAGTCTATATGTGTAACCCTCGGGAAGTTAGTACCTATTCCTAATATCCTCCAAGTCTAACATAATCTGACTGGAAACGAGACCTAAGTTGATTTATTTACCGCTACTGTGAGAAGCTATCTAAGAACACTTTAAAAATATTAAGACTCGAAAAAACTTACGGAACCCAAAGACTACTAAGGACACACTACCTAAGCGGTTAAGTATGTGGTAGAGTAGGCGGCTATGTAGGCGGTTGGGTAGGTGGCTGAGTTTGAGGCTAGGTAAGCAACTGCGTAAATGACGAAGAGAGAGCCAACGGCTAACTGACGGCTAACTAGCGGCTGACTATGACAGTGAGGAAATTCAGAGAAAAATTCATATGAAAATTGAGGGGTCTCACCTTATATATAGTAACGGCTGAGAAGCTAAAGAGGCACCCGCTGAGGAATATTGTGAGCCTTCCACACCAAAACTCGGACTAAACATCTAAAAATGACTTAGAAATTACCAAAAGGCCAAATTACCAAAAAGCCTCATATGTATACTCTTCCAAAAAGTATACCCTGCGGAAGAGTGGAGAGTAATTGATATAGGTAACATTAGAGTTTTCAGGCCTAAAAGAAGAATGAGCTTAACATGAAGACAAAGCCCAAGCCTGACAAACACAACCAGTTGGAATAGGCCACGTGGAATGGTAACTAGGGTGTAGGCCCCATGTGGGGAGCCTCATGGCATAATAGTTAGTTCAAAGTGGCATGCATTCAGTGGATAACTCATATGTTGGGTCTTTCACCTCAACGGGTTACCCACCCACTGGGTCGCTCGCCTTAGTGATTGACCTACCTGCTGCATCGCTCACCCCAACAAAAGACCTAATCACTGAAGTCTCTCGCCTTAGGAAGAGGCTCAGCCACCTCAACGAGAGACTTTCTCAGTGAGTCTTTTGCCTTATAACCTTGTGCAGGTAAGGACCTATGTTGTATGGGTCCACTTTGCCATAGTACAAATGTGACCTCATGGGACCCATACATGTTTAGTATAATTAAGCCATAGTTAAAAAGGTAATTAGACTCTTGGTCTTTATAAATAGCAGACAAGGTACCTTCTAGACTTAGTTAATCATTGTTTTGTTTTCTAAAACTCTGTCTAATTCTCTAACTTAAGTATCAAAGTGCGCATGCAGGGAATAACTTCTGCGTTTCTCTGACTTCTTTTTTTTCAAAGCTCTTGGTAACACTCAGACGCGAAGATAAATGTTCTTATGTCAGCATCACATCATTATTGTTTTAAGCAACAACATTATTATTTATGCACTAAATTTGATTTTACCAATTGCCATGGAATATATATTATTTTTTTATGAAGTTATTAATGCAAAAAAATTACGATTATATTCTAATATTACACATAAGAAATCAATGAATTACATTAAAAAAATTAGATTAACCAAACATCAAACCAACATATAGTTGGATCAAACTCTCACATGATTAGACAATTAAATTTGTGACTTCAAAATTTCAAGCTCTTTTTTACTATTAAGTCAAGACTTCATTAGTAGTGTATTTAAATTTTTCAAAAATGAAAATAGTTAAAATTTTATTTCCTAAACTAATAAGATATAGTTTGGTGAATAATTGTTTGAATATGTATATTAAAGAAATGCATTTAATATATCAATGATTATTTTCAAAATATAAAAACTTTTCACAACTATCAAAAATATCTTTACATTGATTTTTTTTTTTCTTTTGAATTATTGTTCTACATATCAATGGCTAAGTTTTTAAATTCCACAAGTAACATTAAATGATTGATAATGTACACCTAATAATTGAATAATTTTTTATTTTTAAATATATATATTTAAAAAAGATAACTATCATATATATCGCAAGTGAAATTTTTTGACTCCACAAATAGAATTAGAATGATTACACATGTCTTTTAAAAATATTAAAAAAATAAAAAATAAATAAAATAGGATATGTGCAATCATCTTAACCTTACTTGTAGAGTCAAAAAACTAAACTAGTGATATATAATATAATTATCCTTTTAATAAATATACATCAACATTTCAATTGCAGTTGTGATATTTAAAATTTTATTATTATATAAGATATATTTGCTATTTGTACTTAACTTTTGCGATGACACCATAATTATTTAAAGATTTTGTATAGATATTTATATTCATATATTTTTATTTTAAATAGATAATTTTCAATTCTATTTTATACATTTTGTTTAATTTTCATGGAATAAAAAATATAAAATACTAAATAATTGAAAAGATATAGAATGTTGGATGTTTATGAAAGAAAGATGGTATAATTTTAAGAAATTCAATAAAAATAGATTAAAAAAGTATAATTATTTTTTGACTCCACTAAATAATATTTCCAATTAAGTCACCGTATATCATTAACTTGTACTAATAAGAAATTTTGACTATGTTATTTGGTTTTCTTATATCATATAACTGGGCCATGAGATAAATTTCTTGATCATGTTTAACCATTTGTAATTTTAATTGGGTTTCGGTTCTACTCGGCAATTATTAGGTTAGTTGGGATGAGATTGAAAAATAGTGATATCTTGTAAAGAAAAAGAAAAAAAAAAAGAAAAAGAAAAATAGTGATATGCTAGAGATTAAGAGTTGCTACGTTAAGATCAAAAGAATGATGGGACAAAATCTATTTGGCAAAAAGTAACTATCATAGTAATGTGAACATGATGAGAGAGAAAAATAATCATGGAAGACAATGAGATTTTGAAATAAAATATATATATTAACATATATATACATATTTATCTTAACATTAATGTTGATATATTAATTAGAAAAAATAATTTATATATTTACAAGTAATGAAATATAAATAATTTTATATGTGCAAATATTTTATATTACGTATTTATGAAGTTCATAAGAATAATTTTATTCATAATAGAATATAGAAGATAGAATATATATATATATATATATATATATATATATAGGTATTTAATAATATAGTTAAGTAATTTTCGTATAGTTAAAAGTTCTAAAAATATAATATTTAATTATGATTGTAACTTTTTTTGTAAATAAAAAAAATTATGAAGTTACATAAATATTTACTTATGTATGTAATTATTAAATAATTAGTAAACATTTATGTATATATTTTTCATTGATTAATTAATTAATTAACATGAAACTTAGTTTGTTTATTTACTTCAAAAAATTTATTTTTTAACTTATATAATAAAACCCTTCTAGATTAATATTCTTGAGATTCCTTATTGAGTATTAATTTAAAGGGGTTATTAATTTAAAATTATTATTTTAATTTACAAAATAAGTTCATTCAATTTTCACATCATCCAACTATTCTCTTGCATTTAATCTTCTTAAGATTCTCACTTTGGTTGATAAGCTCCTTAATCTCTTGAAAAACTAAATTTAGTTGAAATCTTTTAGCTACAATAAGAAGGTGATTACAAAAAAATTTTAAGAACAATTCTAAAAATGAAAGATGAGGTAAAAAATCTAAAAAGTAGTGAGTTTTTGCAAATGAACATCTTGAATATTATATAATACATTTTGTACTTTTATGAAGTTATTAATTTATGTCATATTTGGGAATGAAATTTTACACTAAATTTTAAAATAAAATTATTAATTATTACGATAGAAGTGTTTATAAATTTTTTTCATTGGCCTGAGTTGGGACCATGATTTTTTATTAATTTATAAAAGTTATTAATTTACAGGTGTTCTTGTAAGACCCGTATTTTCATATATAACCCTTATAATTTCCTAAGTATACATTCGTTTATGTAATATGGATCATAAGTGATGTAAGGTCTGTAAATCTGATGTACACACTTGATATGTGAATTCGTGATGTACACGCAAGTTTCATTAAGCATGAATAATAAGAAATGGACTTTTTGAAGTGATAAATGTGTATTGAATGCAAAATGAGTGGTGGAGTAAAATGATATGAAGTTAGCTTTGAGAAATTGTGATGAAATTGGTCAAGTATGGCTACAGAGCAAGGGGAGATCGATCTTAGAAGCAAGCAGATCGATCTCATTGTGCTTAAAATGCCTAACCAAAGTATTCTGGAAGCAGGAGATCGATCATCAGTCCAAGTCAGACCGATCCCCTATGAAGAACACATCGAGCCAACCTCAAGTAGATTGATCTCTTTAAGCCTCGGCCTGAAGAAGATCAATATCATTTCCCTGCCAGATCGATCTGTTAAGCATTTTGCCTGGATGAGATCGATCTCATGCTCTTTGACAGATCGATCTCCTAGGCTTGAAAACTGAATGCAGGAAGGCTAAAAGCAACAACAGATCGATCCCTCACTAATGGAGATCGATCTCATCAATGTAATTTCTATAAAACAGGGCTGCTGAACTGTAATTCATGAGAGAAACATCAAACCTTCCATTCTAAGCAAAGTAACCTAGCTTTTCACCATAGGAAACCATCACTTTTCATACAAAATTGAGAGAAGTTGGTTCAGCAAAATTGTTCATAGTGGAGAGGAAAACAACTTTGCCCAAAAACAAGTGGTGAAACTGTTTGATTGAAAGAAACAATGTGATTCTCCAAATTCAGCCAAAAGGAGAAAAGCCAAGCTAGGTGAGATTTCAATGCACCAATCTTATGTATGTTGAGCTATACAATTTTATGAGTTGATTGGTATATATATTGTTGGTTGAAACATCTTAGAACATGTTTAATCTCCATGACCTATACATGATGAAATGTGAGAAAAAGATGAGAAAGTTGAGTAGGCATGGATTTAATGATGATTTAAGCATGGATAGATGTTATTAAGCATATATACATGATTGTATAACATTTTGGTGAAATACATGTACTTGATGCAATAATGGCTGAAAGTGAGTATATGAAGTATTCGATGAAATGCCACAATAAAATGAAATCATGAATTTGAGGTATTATAATGCTTAATACCGGTTTAATATGAATCGATAGACTCGAGGAGTCTGAGATATTCTCGAAAATGAGTTATATGCTCGAAATGGACTTATGAAAGAATAAAGTCTCATGATGGTATAACGAAGCCAAATGAGATATAAATAGCCAAATACATTGATTTGAATATCATGCAAGTGAAATGAAGTATATGACAATATACTGATGTGTATAATGCACAATTTCAGCTTCGGAGGATATAATTGGAGTTGATAGGTCGGATAACGAACGTTGAGAATCGAAGGAAAGCGATTCGAATGTGATTCGAGGTAAGAGACTTATGCGAGCTATAGAGATAGTCATACGTATGTTTTCTTACCTGCTGTGTGCGAATGTATGCGATAAATATATAGATAGTGATATATCTAGATAGAAAACTACGTATGAGAATAGGTCTACCCGTATGAGTTGCATGACTTCTATGATTGTTTTGAAAAGAGGTTTTTTGCAAACGTTTTGAGAAAGAATAACAATAGACGGGCTCCCGGTTTAACCAATGCATGAAATGTTTCTAAAGAGTGATTGAAGGGAGATTTTGCCCTCTCACTCATGACAGTACATGGAGCCCCTTCTATTTCTTTTCTGTGTGAAATCGTGCTAGAGCCTGAGTGGCAACGGTAGATTGACCAGCCCTGATCGCACATTATTTTTAAAGGGATTTTTGAAAGAAAGTAAAAGGGTACTCGATGCCTCGGGTGATGTTGTGTGTTCCACTCGAGATGCTCGCACTAGATTTTTGGAGATCATGCTAGAGCCTTCGAGTACTGCTGTGTGTCTTGCTCTGACTATGCTCCCATGTAATTTCCTAGTAATACCGTGCTCGATGCCTCAGGTATGTTGTGTGTCTTACGCTGAGTTGCTCGCACGAGGTTTTCATTATATTGTTGTGTGTTGAGTAAAAAATCGTGTTAAAACCGTCATGTATTATTGTGTGTCTTGCATTGACATGCTCACACGTGGTTTATGAATGTGATATGATGAGTACAAAACCATGCTTGAGCCGTCGTGTACTGTTGTGTGTCTTGCACTGACCTGCTCATACAAGATTTTGAGATAACGGAAATGGGTGACAAGGATCCACGGGAGCACGATGTACTGTGAGCGTTAGCCATGGGGTACGATGTGCCGTGATTTGAGTATGAGCTGAAGGGATGGTTGATCCGTCTCCCTAAGCGTAGGGTTTCCGCACACATGATCAGTGTAGCGTGGAATCCGACTATGGCCATAAGTCTTCTTATATCTGTGTGATACGACATTGTCACTACTGTGTAAGGTGACATATGTCTCCCCTGCTGTGTGTCTGGGGATATGATAACTCATGATTTATGTCTCAAATATATATTGGTTTGCTAAATGTAAAGCATTTTCTATGTATGAACTATTTGAATAGATTATGCTGTGTAATGTTGTGTGATACTGTGTGAATATGCATATACTCATCTAGCGAATTAAGGATTTCGCATTGATGAAAATTGTTTTAAAGAAATTGCATATGTTTTGTAAGGGAAATTTAATATATATATATATATATATGTGTGTGTGTGTGTGTGTGTGTGTGTGTGTGTGTGTGTGTGTGTGTATTTTAAGCATGTAGATAGTATAGTTATCTACTTGTTGCGCGTTAGCTCACCCCCTTATTTCCTCCTCCACAGATACTACACAATAGTGAGTACACTGCAATCGTCCCTGCTATCGTGTTTTCTCTAGTCATCCAGCAGTACAAAGAGGTATACATTTGTGATGAAAATTTTGTATCATGTAAATTAATGCACAGTAAAGTTTGTATTTTGTATTTTGGGGATGTATATAATAGAAACTGATGTAAACGATTCCGCACACACACACACACACACACACACACACACACACACACACACACACACACACACATATATATATATATATATATAAGTGCCAGTTTCTATTCTACTTCATTTGTATAACTTTATTCAACTAAAATGAATGAGATATGAATTGAATATTGACTCACAGTCCAACTGTAAATGGTAAGGTAAAGGTCACGGACTGATAAAGAGGGTCGTGGCACTTCTACTGGATAAGTTTTATTTTTCTTTAAACATATATTTTTTTATTATTAAACATTTATAAGAATAATTTTAGTTACAATAAAATACATACATACGCACACACATTATAATACATATAATTCCAATGAAAGATAACTTGACACTTATTTCTCATCATTCTTGTAAATTAGTAATGGCACGTATTTAACTCACAGAATGAAGTGTAGAGTGAGAATTGAAAATTTATTTATATTTTTTTTACCTATTTTTTATACTTTTTTAAATCTTAAGATAATATCCAAAATACCCTTATTTATCAAATATTTTATCCATCCATTTTCTTATTTTCTAATCCATATGTTATTGTCTAAAATATCTTATGTTTTAATTTATCAAATTTTCATACTATATTTTCAACCCATTTTAATTTATTCAAATACATTAGTACTTTATTTTTAAAACAAAATAGCAAGTTGTCAAACCAAACAGAACTATCAGGAATACAAAATGTGATTCATCATCCTAAATTAATTAATTTAATTTAATTTAAATCAACAACAAAACCACATTCTATAATTGAAATGGTCAAACTACATTATATAATTAGATTAAGTAAGCTAAACTAGACAATTAAAATAACAAATCGAACATTAAATAAATAAATAAATAAATAAATAAATAAAACCAACCTAACAAATAAATAATAAAAAGAATGGAACGATAGTCAATGCCCAACAAAGTCGGGTCGAGTGTGCGGGTCACGAGTCAGGACTTGGTTGGCAGGTAAGTCTGCTGATTATTGATTATATATTATTTCATTTTTATTTTATTTTTTGTATTTTATATTTTTATTTCTTATTTAATTTATTAAGATATAAAATATGAAATAACCTCATAAAGAAAATGACAAAATTTGGATTAACTGAAACTTGGGCTTCCAAATCAGTCGAAATTAAATTGGGCCTTTCAATTGAATTTTGAACCATGCAATTAGAGCGAACTTTTTATTTATCTATAACAATACTATGAAACCTAAAAGTTGAGAATAAAATATCAATGATTAAAATATATAAATTAAATGAGCAAAATTAAAAGTCACATCACCAAATAATCATAAATTGAATACGCATTTTATTATTTTACATGAAATTAATTTATATATTTTTCAGAAAATTATTTTCAAAACATTTGTTTATGAAATAGATGGAAATTAATACAATAAAACTGTGACTTTTCGTTCCCTACCAATTTAATTAAATCAAATGATTAGTAAAATATAAGCAATTTGTAAAATGAGGTTGATTTATTTTTTTTTTTTCTTTCCAAATATTTTTTTAAGTAATTAAATAATAAAATATGCAAAGATTAAAATTAATAAAATAACGTTTAGAAATCAATTTCAGTAGTTAATAGAATATGAAAAAAATTTATAAATAGTTGGATTATAAACAAATTGAAATCAAAGACTATTTTTTTAATTTTTTTATCATTTTAATCAAATTAGATGTTGGAAAACATAAAAAGTTTGAAAAGTTTATATATATAATATTTATTTATTTATTTTTCAAACCTAATTAATAAAATATGATCACATTGAAATTAATATCCTAATGTTTCGTATTTTTAATTTTTTATTAATATTATTTTATTAAAAACAATTAATACTTATAAATACTAAAATTAATAGATAATTTTTCTTATTTTATTTTTTAATTTAAACTAATCAATTAAGAAATAAAAACAATCAGTAGGTGTTAAGCTCTTTAATGGGTTTTACCCATAAGAGATTCTTTAAGGTTAGTTTATATACAGTTTATGGTATGTAATTTGTATTGAATATAAGAGTTAGATGATCTAACGAGGCCTAACTTAGTAGCAAAGGGAAAAATCGTAAAATTAAAAGATTTCAAATTCGAGTTTCATCAAATATAAAATTTTTTTAATTTATTATTGTTATTTGTATTAAAAATGCCCTAAAGACAATGGTTAACAAAATTACTATTGGTATAGGAAATTTTAATGCATAATTAGTAAGCATAATTATCTACTTCTATTAAAATGATTAAAAACAAAAATAGAAAACAATTAAACAAAAAAAAGTCTAACTAACACCCAAATAAATTTTAAACCCCTAAATATCATTAAGAGGAACCATAATACCCTTGTTTTAATAAATATATCGAAATCTTTGAAACTACAAGTCACATGATGTCATTATCCAACATTACCACATTTGAAACTACATTCCATTTTTGCTAAATAACACATTCTGACATTCTGAATGGTGGTGAACCTCTAAAACACAAAACACCATTCTATCATAACTTAAGGATTACAAAGGCAATTTGGACTTTTCCATAATAATTTTTGAATTTTCTTTAAAATTACACTACTATGACCTTAATTTTGTACATGATATGTGTAGTATCACTTTCTAATATACAAGTAAATACATTATTGCAAGTAATGCTTATTATTATTATTATCATACTTTATTAAAATGTGACTTGATATTGTCATGTTTATGAGCATTTTAAAATGTTTTTAGATTTAGATATAAAATACCACTCCAATCCTGTTAAAATTAAAATTCTTCCAAGTGTTACTAACTTAAATTTAGTAAACATTTGAACTTGGCTCCTAGAAAAATTATGAAATGGTCTGAAAGCAGATTATAAGAAGGTCTACTCACTGTCTAACATTGCACAATTCGAAAAGTATTCACATGCACAAAACACACAGTGATCAGAAGAACTATAAATATTAAGAAGACCAGCCCAAAGATAGCAGGAAATGTGTCAATTCAAAAAAAAAATGGAGCCACAATGAAGAAAAGCATAATCCAACAAATATATTTTCTTATTTTAATGATAGGACTTGAGGCTAATAATTTCTTCCAGTTCTTGTACATCAAATTCTTGAATTGATATAGGACGAGAATGAGAAATTAAAATACCATAACAATTATAAGCTGCAGGAAGATTTCAGAATCCAACAAATAATAACAAAATGAAGCAATAAATAGTACCATCAAATCATTGCCAAAAAGAAAAGCAGTGCCACCGAATAAACAATTTCTTACTTCAATATGTAAGGCACTTGGGTTAAGAACACGCTACAATCAAATGCTTGAATGCACTTCGGAACAAGAATCATAGGAGTAAATTATACCTCTCAGAATATGCTATCTCCTACTCTTTTTCGGCTTAAGCCTCTTGAAAGCCATAAATGTAACTGCAGCAGACAAAGAATACCTGCAGAAATATGAAATAGATATCAGGCAAGAGGTATGATAGGAGGCCAGACAATGAGTTTTAACCTTCTGAGATAAATTTGTTATATTGTTGCCTTTTCACTAACAAGCTGCTGAGGTGAAACCATGACTTACTTCGAAAAAAAAAAAAAAAAAAGAAACCAGAAAAATAGCAATTAAATTCTCAGAATAAAAGGTATGGCGACAGGGGCATAAGGGAAACGTAAATAATATGAAGACATGCATGCTTCCTTACCACTTAGTCTGTCATGCATCCTTTTAAATGATACTCTCTACAAGATGAAAGTAGAAGGATACATAAATCATAATGTCCTGCCAAAAGGCACTTTATTGAAGTGATTTTTTGCTAAAGATACAGGTTATGCAGCTTGACATGCAAGATTTTAAATACAATCAGTTAAGCTTTAATAAGGTTTTCTAATTTCAAAAAAATTTATAAAAATCTGAAAATCCTTGAGGCATAACAAATCCTCATCGCTAGTGCACCCAACCTATGTTCATTTCTACGAGATGCTAATTTGCCAAGTAGTTCAAGAAAATAATTATGGGATTTCCTCAGGATATTCAGTTCCTAGTCAGATAAAAAGAGTATAATAAGTAAGCAGATCACAATTTTTTTTTTTTATCTTTCATAAAAGATCTTTTAAGACTACTTAGCTGTACAAAATGCAGAAATTTATTTAGCACCATGAAACTCCAAGAAAAAGAAAAGCTTAATTCTAAGGAATTTTATAATATGTATCTGTGAGCGTGTGTGCTATATAATCTATATATAATGTTAATCTATGCTATCATCAGGCCCACCCGAAATGTACCGGACAAAAAGTCTTACATAAACAAAAAATAAAAATCACGTAGTCACTCAAGATAGAGAGAATTTAGATGTACCAAAACAGGTGCAAGTACTTCACCATAACAATCATATTAAGATGGTGAATTTTGGGAAGAGGGAGCAAGAAGTTATCGAAAATATTATGTACTCATATATAGAGCAAAATTCATGAATTTGAAGCAGTATCATAATTTGTTTCACCTCATCACGCTTCCCTAGCAAAACAACCCAAAATATATAAACATCCTAACTAGCAGTTGTATATAAACCCAAGAGTTTTGTATCATTAATAAGTTCTCCTCAATACAATATTCTGATTTTTCATACAGTATCAGAACTTTAGGTTTTTCTAGGAAATCAGTTACTTTTTCAGCCTTCATTGCTGATTTTTCTACAATTTCTTTTTCAACCTTCATTGTTGAGTTTTTCAGCCTTCATTGCTGATTTTTTTCTTAGTCGAGCCTTCATCGCCAATTTTTGTTAAGGCCTTCATAGCCATTTTCTCATCTAGCCTTCATCACCAACATTTGTTTATGTTCATCTCCCCAATCTTTTATTCATCATTAAAATTTGTTATTAGTTCCATAACTATGTCAGAGATAACAAAGGCTACCACTACAATGAGATTCAATTCAAATAAATTGAGAAATTAAACTCTTTTGAGATCCCTAGAGAAACCCTCAAGTACATGCTTATTGGCGCGTTTAAGTGAGTTTCTTATTTCCATTGGATTAAATGTCTTAGATGGAACCTTTGCCAATTCCTAGGTTGTGGATTCAAGAGCAACTGATCACATGACCCATATGTCACAAAAATTTAAAACTTATACACTCAGTTCAAGAGATAAGAAAATTGCCATAGCTGATGGTTCACTAACGACTATTGCTAGCATCGGAAATATCCAAATCAGTCCTTCACTCATACCGAAAGATGTGCTTCATGTTTCCAAATTGTCTATCAATCTTCCCTCTATACAAAAACTTACTCGAGATTCATGTTGCAATGTAATTTTTTACCCCACTTACTGTGTATTTCAAGACCAAGATTTGGGGAAGACGATTGGACGTGCTAAGGAACATGATAGATTATACTACCTTGAGACGCCCAACAATTCGAATATTGTCAAGAGTAGACTTGGACATCCATCCTTTCAAACTCTCAAAACATTGTTTCCATCCTTGTTTAAAGATCTAGATACTAGAAGTTTTCATTACGATGTGTGTGAGATAGCAAAACACAAACATGTAACTTTTCCCATTAGCAACAAAAGAAGTTCAATTCCTTTCTATTTAGTTCATAGTGATATTTAGGTCCATCAAATATTCCTAACTTTTCTGGAGCAAGGTGGTTTGTGTTAACTCCGCCTATGTTGAACATAGCCGGTCCCCAGCCTGGATAAAGGAGAAGGATTAGAGGTAGGTTTGGACAACCAGCCACTTAAAACTTGTTCAATTTTTATGAGATGAACCAACATATGAAATCCATTGGAGCTCCCCTACTCAACGACGCGCTGCATTGGAGCCCGAGCTTAATGAAAAATGTGCAAGGGTTGCTAGGTGGTCGTCTGGAAACGACACGCCACATCGACGCCCAATAGGCAAGGTTCCCACACCATAATGGACCGGGTGGGTAAAAAAGCTAGTCCATAATCATAAGCTTAAGTTAGGATCTTGGAATATAGGTACGCTTAATGGTAAGTTGGTGGAGATTTGTGCGGTTATGTGTTGGAGGAGGGTTAATATCTTGTATCTCCAGGAGACCAAATGGGTTGAGGAGAAGGTCAGGGAGAGAGCAACCTTGGCGGTATAAGTTTTGGTATACAAGGAATGATAGATACCGAAATGGTGTAGGTATCATCATAGACAAAGACTATCAAAAGGATGTTGTACAAGTTAAGAGACAAGGGGATAAAATTATTTTGGTTAAACTAGCTCTAGGAGGGGACTTTTTGACTATAATTAGCGCATATGCACCACAGATAGGACTTTATAATGTTTGTAAAAGACAGTTTTGGGAGGATTTAGATAAGATAGTACAAGAAGTGCCTATAAGATAGAACCTTTGTATTGGTGGTGACCTAAATGGTCATGTAGGTGCTAGTAGGGAGGGTTTTGAGAGAGTGCATAGAGGTTTTAGCTTAGGTGTAAGAAATGAAGGTGGAGATGCTATCCTAGATTTTGTTTTATCTTATAACATAACCTTAGTGAATGCACTGTTTAGAAAGAGAACCTCACCTTATAACATTTAAGAGTGGATCGAACGCAAGTCATAGACTTCTTTTTTACTAGGAAGAGGGATAGACGCAGTTGTCTAAATTGCAAAGTTATCACAAATGAGAGTGTCACCACGCAATATAGACTACTAGTACTAGACCTAAAAATTCATAAGCGACATCATAAGAACCAACAAGAAAGAGCTACAAGGATTCGACAGTGGAAGCTAAAAAAAGATTTTCATTAAGTATGTAAAATAGTTAAACCCAAAAAGAAGACTAGACAACAAAGGAAAACCCAAATATAATGTGGAACAAGATGGCAAAACACATTCAAGAGGTGGGAAAGGAGATACTAGGAGTATCAAACGGAAAAACACCGACTGAAAAGGATGCAACATAGTGGATTAAATCAGTTATAGAAGCTATAAAGACTAAGAGATTGTAGGGCAATGGCAAAAGCTAAGGCGAAGGTTGTGAAAGAGATTCATAACAAGTTGAATACAAAAGAGGGAGAAAAAGAGATATATAGATTGGCACGAGCAAGAGAGAGGAGGAGTCGGGACTTAAGAGTGGTGAAATGTATAAAGAATGAGCACCAAAGAACTTTAGTTAAGGACAATGATATTAAAGAAAGGTGGCATGATTATTTCAACAAGTTATTCAACTACGCACAAAGTCAAATTGTGGACATCTCGGTGCCTCCAGAGGATTTGAAACGATGCTTTATGCACAAAATCAAAGAGATAGAGGTAAAGGAGGCATTGAAGAGAATGAAGACATGGAAAGCTATTGGACCTGATGACGTTCCTATTGAAGTTTGAAAATGTCTTAAAGAGGTCGGAGTTAGGTGGTTGACAAATTTTTTTAATAAGACTTGGCATACTAACAAGATACCTGAGGAATGGAGAAAGAGTACGTTGGTACCTTTCTATGAGAACAAGAGAGATATTCAAAGTTGTTTCAATTATTGAGGCATAAAACTAATGAGTCACAATGAAATTATGGGAAAGAATGATAGAACAAATATTAAGGAAGACCATAGAGATATCAAAAAACCAATTTGGTTTTATGTCCGACCGGTCAACTATAGAAGCAATACAATTTGTGGAGCGTTCTCGAGTACAAGGGAAAGATGTTCATATGATCTTTATAGACTTGGAGAAAGCATATGATATTGCTTAAGGAGGTGTTATAGTGGTTTTTAATGAAGAAAAAAATCCCCGTGAAATATATTGAAGTAATTAAAGACATGTAATGTATGGAGATGGAAGAACACATGTGAGGCCGTGTAAAAGTCAAGCAAGTGAGTTTCCTATCATAGTAAGGCTACATCAAGGGTCGACATTAAGTCCCTTTTTGTTCACTACAATAATGGATGAGCCAACAAAATTCATCCAGGGTAATGAACCTTGACGTTTGATGTTTGCAGATGATATTATCTCGTGAGCTGAGACTAGAGTGGAAGGTAATACTAAGTTAAAACTGTGGAGATAGACGTTAAAATCAAGAGGATTCAAATTAATCAGAGCAAAGACTAAATACATTGAGTGTAAATTCAGTCCAAACAAAGAGGAAGATAGAAACATAGTGATATTAGATGGGGTGGCGATCCCTAAGTGGGATCATTTTAGATATTTGGGGTCGACCATTCAGATGGATGAAGAGATTGATAGTAATGTGACCCATAGGATATAGGCTGATTGGAGCAAGTAGAGAAGTGCTACAGGTGTGTTGTGTGACAAAAGAATTCCTATGGGGTTGAAAGGCAAGTTTTATAAGACATTTGTTAGACCTATATTCTCTATGGCAGTGAATGTTGGGCAATTGAAAGAATGCATACACAGAAGATGAGAGTAGCGAAAATGCGAATGTTGTGATGGCTGTGTGGATATAAGAAAAAAGATAGAATGAGAAACGAGGACATTCGCAAAAAGGTTGGAGTAGCACCCATCGAAGACAAAATGAATGAGTTATTTACGTTGATTTGGACACATACAACGTAGACTTGTAGACGCTCCAGTTAGAAGAGTGAAGGTTATGAATGATATAAAAGCGTCAAGGCTAGGGGAAGACCGAAAAAGATCTAAAATGAAGTAATCCGAAAAGATATGACGAAACGGAAGTTGGAAGAACACATTACATTAGATAAGAATGAGAGTGGAGGAGGAGGAGAATTCATACTAACGACTTAGCGTAAATTTGTATATTGGTTCATATAACCTACCCCAGTATTGGGATAAAGGCTCTGATGTTGATGATAAAGGTGATTCGTGCCATTTATTGATGACTGCACTAGAGTTTTTTGGATCCTTCTGCTCAAACATAAATATGATTTTAGAACAATTCTCCCAAATTTTCATACCATGGCACAAAATCAATTTGGTGTTAAAATCAAAAGGTTTAGAACAGATAATGCTATGGACTATTTCAATCATATTTTCAAAAGGAAGGGATAATTCATGAGTCATCTTGTGTTCAAACTCCACAACAAAATAGGGTTGCTGAAAGAAAGAATGGTCACCTACTTGATACAACCCGAGCTTTTCTATTTCAATACAATGGAAATGTACCGAAGTCTTATTAGGGGGGGGGGGGGGGGGGGAGGCCGTTCTCATAGCCGCAAACCAACAACTACCATCCAAAGTCTTAGGTTTCAAAAGTCCCATGGACATGCTCTCAAAATTTTATCCAAACCTAAGCACTACAAATCACCTTATTCCAAGGATATTTGGTTGTTTCCTTTCTCCATGTTCACAGTCAAAACAGGGGAAAACTATATCCAAGAGCTATCAAGTGTATGCTTGTGGGATATTCATCAACACAAAAGGGGTACATGTGTTATCATCCACCGTGCAAGAAATTCTATGACACAGCAAATGTCAACTTCAATGAGAATGAACATTCACCACTCATCTTCAAGGAAAGAGTTCAATCAGGGAAGATAAGGATTTCTTTCTCATAGATCTTCCTTCCAAACAATTAGTGTCAACTCCGTTAATGTCAACCCAATCAATGTCACCTAAGTCACAAATTAGTGAACCTGTGCCCCAATCAGTGTCACCTGAGTCACAAAATAGTGAACTCATGTCTGTGGTTGCTTTTGATGATAGGATGACAAATCAAGTGTACTCGAGGAAAGTCTCGACTCCTGAACCTGTGCAAGCCCAAGAATCTGATCCAAGTCTTGAGAACGAGGTAACAATTTCTAACTCCTCTTCAGAATCTAATCCAAATCTAGAGACTGAGGTAACAATTTCTAACTCCTCTTCAAAAATGAGTTAGAACTTAACATTCCTATTGCCATTAGGAAAGGAACTAGGGAATGAACCAAAAGACCATTATATCCACTCTCTCATGTTATTTCCCTTGAAAAGTTCTCACCATCCCATAGGAGTTTCCTTGTAAGCTTGAATAGTATCCCTATTTCTCATACTCTATCCAAGGCCTTATCTAATGAAAATTGGAAACAAGCTATGAATGCAGAAATGAAGGCTCTAGAGAAGAATAAGACTTGGGAGTTGGTAAACTTGCCTGCAGGAAAAAAGCCTGTGGGATGTAAGCGGGTTTATACTGTGAAATATAGAGCAAATGGGTCAGTAGAGAGGTACAAGGCAAGATTAGTAGCTAAAGGATATACTCAGATGTATGGAGTGGATTACAAGGAGACATTCACACCAATAGCAAAAATGAACACTGTCAGAATTTTATCATCATTAGTAGCAAATTATGACTGGGATCTATAGCAGTTTGATGTAAAAAATGCCTTTCTACATGGAGATCTCGAAGAAGAAATCTATATGGAGATCCCACTTGGATTTGGAAGCAACATAGCGAACAAGAAGGCTTGTAAGCTTATGAAAGCCTTGTATGGGCTTAAGCAATCTCCAGGAGCATGGTTTGGAAGGTTTGCCAAAATGATGATAGGTAAGGGATATAGACAAAGTCAAGGAGATCATACATTGTTTATCAAGCATTCGGATTCAAGGGGAGTCAACTCTTTTAGTGTATGTTGATGACATCATCATGACAAGAAATGACAAAAAGGAGAAATAGTGTCTAAAACAATGCTTAGCAAGGAGTTTAAGATTAAAGAACTAGGAAAGTTGAAGTACTTTCTACGAATTGAACTTGCACACTCCATGAAAGATATCTTTATCTCTCAATAGAAGTACATCATAGATCTTCTCAAAGAGACAGGGAAGCTAGCATGTAAACCGACAAGCACACCAATAGATCACAACCATAAGCTCAAAAGGCAAAGGAAGATATTGATGTAGATAGAGAAATGTACCAACGCTTAGTAGGAAGACTCATCTACTTGTCTCATACTAGACCTAATATCGCTCATGTTGTTGGAGTGATTAGTCAATTCATGCATAGACCGAAAGAAGTTCACTTACATGCAGCGAATAGAGTATTGCAATATCTTAAAGGAACTCCAGGAAAGAGGATCCTTAAAAGAAGCACAAGGCTAGTACCTGAGGCCTACATAGATGCAAACTATGCAGGGTTAGTAATTGATAGAAGATCCACTTTTGGGTATTGTACCTTTTTTGGAGGAAATCTTGTGAAATGGAGAAGCAAAAAACAAAATGTGGTGGCGGGATCTAGTGCAGAGGAAGAATTTCGGGCAATGGTTCAAGGAATATGTGAACTATTGTGGGTGAAGATCGTTTTAGAAGACCTAAAGATCCAGTGGCATGGACGAATGACACTATATTGCGACAATAAATCTGCAATCAGCATAGCACATAATCCTGTGCAACATGATCGAACAAAACACATAGAGATAGACAGGCATTCCATTAAGCAGAAGTTAGATAGTGGATTAATTTGCACACCTTATGTGACTACTTGCTGTCAGCTAGAAGATGTACTTACCAAAGGACTAAGTAAATTTAGGAAATATGTAAATATCTGTATTTAGGAAATATGTAAATATGTACTGACTTGGGAATGGAAAATATCTATTCAACAGCTTGAAGGGGAGTGGGGGAAAGTCGACTATATTAAATTTAGGAAATATGTAAATATCTGCATCCCTAGAATTAAGGTTAGACAATCCCTAAATCATAGGGATTAGATTTAGGTAGATTTTTAGTTTTCTATTTACTGCTTACAACAGTTGTATAAAATCCCAAGGGCTTTTGCATCATTGATAAGTTCTTCTCAATACAATATTCTGATTTTTCACAATGATAACTAAGCAAACACAAACCAGTAGACTAGACCTTAAGTCTACTTCAAAACAATTATTTGACATTGTACGAAACCCATAGAATTGCTGGATTCAATAGGGCATGTTGAAAGAGGCCTGGCACAAGTATATAATCCATAAGGTCTAAATATCATGACACAAAAACATAAATATGTTGTCAAAAGAATATTTGAAACATGTGTGGAGGTGTGTGTCTCGATGCATAGCAGCCTCAAGTTGCCTTGAAGCATAAAGATAAAGGCATCCACTTTTGCAACGAGATAATGTTTTACTGATAAGAACCAATTACATCAAGGAGTCGTAAAACTAAAAAAGTTTAGTTTAAAGAAGAAAAAAAGGAATTAGATTGCAAAAGTTGCATTAAACTAAATGCAGTTTAAAGCAAAGGGCATCACTTCTTTTTTGATTTCCAAAAGAAGTGGCAGTTTTTGCCCATTACTTGCTAAATTGCATTAGTATAAATTTTCATTTCCAAAACAAAAATATAAACACGATTATAGATCTTTATAATAATTAACTGACAAACTCTGAGTTTTCTTCAAGAAATTTACCTTGTTATTCAGTCCATAGTATCTATTCAATACTTAAATTTGCTAATTCAGATTTATTAAAAAAATTCTAATTAAACAAAAGTATTATGTGCCTCGCTTCATTATTTTTCCTTTCAAAAGGACAGATAGAGTAACTCCCTGCAGTCCTTCACAGCAATCACAAAAAAAAAAAAAAAAAAAGGTATTCTAACTGTTTGAAAGAAGAGGGGACGCAGCATGCACACTAATATAAAATATCCTCAAATATCTCAAACAAAGGAACTACGTGCAGGGACAAAAAATTTTGGACCATATGAAATAGTGACTCATACCATGTCAATGTATAATTTAGATGATCTTGCGGCATAACTGAACTGCGAATCAAGGCATTGATATCCTTTGGAACAGGGTAAGGATTGCTTGGATCAACATTTTCATTGGTGTCTTCAATTAAAAGAGTATCTTCTGGAAGCCCACAAGCAACAGCAATTGCAGGAACATCAACATAGAACCATTGTCTTGAATTTGGATCATTTGCTGGAACAAATATGCTTGGCTTCTCACTCCCTCGGACAACTCCAATAACTTCCACAGAATTAATAGAAGGGTCTTGATCCTGTAAGTTACAAGGAATTTTAGATTTTTTTTCTTCTAAGACATACATCATCAACATTGACCAAAGAATTATGGGATGATAAGAGACAACCTCGACAACTTTTGGCTTCTTAGATGAAAACATTCTCCACCAGCTTTGTTCACTATGTTGGACAGGAACAACATCCATATTTGAAGACTTCTCCCTGTCTTGTGGAATTTCAAAAGACTTGTCTCTCCAGCTGCGTGGGACCCATCCTCTATTCACAAGAACTGGTGACTGCACACTGAAAGTATATTTAAAATAGTTGAATGGAAACATAGCAGGCAATCCCATGCATCAGCAAGGTATATAATGTCCAGCACCAAATAACAATTTAACCATCAATGGTGACTAAGAGGAAAATACCACATATCATGTGAAGGTAGGATAGAATCTTAAAGACTCTATGATTCCCACTTGAAGCTTTGTTCACTATTTTGTTACAAAAGCCCTAGAGCAAAGCAGCCAAAGCCAACACTTTCTTGACCTTGACTTTTTTTTCTTTTTTCTTGTTGTCTGTGGGTGGGTGGGTGGGGGAGTAAAGTGACTTAAAAAATTGAAGCACCTTAAATCCCTTAAAAAAGGGATACTTTTGAAACATTTAAAAAATGGTTTTGGCACATGCCAAAAAGTTTAAATGGGGTCTGAGGGATCAGCAAATGGACTCATAAGTAGTGTAAATGAAAGCTTTCCAGCATTAACAGCATTATTTTAGAGGTTCAGCCATAAAAACATTATTTAATTCCAATGAACAATTCACTGTCTAAGAAACTTTATTTTCAGGACATGCTTCTCACACAAAATTCTGGAAGCTTCAAAACTTTCAGATTAATTGTAGAGGTCATGTGCTTGGTAGCATATATTCGTTGGAAAAGAGGGGGAAAGAAAAGAACTTTAGGCTAGGCATCACACAGAAATCAACAAATGGTATTGACAGTTTGGCCAAAGAGTGCAAGAAGGCTGATAACCGTACAAATTTATGATATTTCTAACCTCATAATATCGTCAGCAATATCATATACAATGTTTTTATTTTCAATAAATCTTTTAAATTTAGTATTATTATGTTCAGCTTCCTTTGAGTCTTAACTTGATTCTGATTGTCTTAGAAAAGGACTCAGCTCATTGTATCATAATTCATAGATTAAGAAAACAGTGATTAAGTTATACTGCTAATCGATTTAGTTGATTTCTTGTAGGCTTTAGTTCTACCTCTGCATTTATGAACAACATTAGAGAAATTTTCTGGAAAACAACAAATAATAATAATAACTGGGGAATGGCTCCAATATTTGGAAATAAAGACGGATCCATGCCTAGAACTCCTACACAGCCAAGATCATTAACTTTTCACAGTGAGAAGAAATAACTCTCCCAAAACCAGGCCTTGATTGCACATAACCCCCTATGTTTCCAATCTAAAAATTTCTTCAACAAGCAATCCTCAAATGTTTTATATGCTCTGCACAATTTCACTACATAGAAGAGATACCATCACAACAAAATGTAAAAAAAACCTAAGAGTAATTATTACCTTAACTTGCCTCTTGACTAGGCAGAGAAAGAAAAGATAGGAGAGAAGAAAAAGATGAGGCACTTTTCCTCTTGAGGTAACAGGGAAAGCAATGTTTTTCATTTTTTCCCAGACTGGAGAGATTCATGAGAAGGTGATTCCTTTTTCAGTGAAGCTTTGAATTTCAGATCCCTTTTGCCACAAATCATATTTCTGTTCCTACTCATTATTGTTTCCTCAAAGTAAGGATATTATAAGAAACTCCATGTTAACTTATAGTCTTTGCTTGGTAGAGTGGCAAGAAAAATAGAAAGAACGAAAATTGAAAAGGAAGAAAAATGAAAGATGGAAAACATATTTTTTTTCCATTGATGTGCTTGGTAAAAAAGATGGAAAAAAGTGAAAAAATAATAATTTTCTTTTTATCCATTGCTTGGTGGAGTTGAAAAATAAAATAAAAAAAGCAAATGAAATTATATTGTTTTATCATATACCATTAATTAGTTAAGATAACAAAATAAAATTTAAAAAATAAAAGATAATTTTGTAAATATACATACTTGACTCATATGCCTCTCATTTTCTCTCCACTAATCTTTCCAATTTGAAAATTTTGTTTTTACTAATAAGGATATAAAATAACAATCTTTCTCATTTTCTTTTCCCAAACTTTTATTTTCCTTCCTCAAACTTCTCTTTCTTAGCAAGCATTATTAAAAAATCATTTTCTTTCCACTATTCCACTCAAACTCTATCCATCCTTCCATTTTTTCACTCTACCAAGCATACTCATAATCTTTACTACTATGCATTCTTTTCTCAACTCCCTCCAAACTCCCACAAATATGCTTAAAAGATGAGATAAAATGGAGAGAGAACAGGAAATTAAGGTGTTTATGAGATCACTGGAAATACAAAAATTGATGAGAGAATTGCTACTGAACTGTTTGATTGTAATTGTTTTACCTAGAATATCAATGTTAATTACCTCTTAGCATCGTTAGTGACTGGCATTAGGGGTGTAATGACATAATATCCATTTTCAGTCACTCCAGAAATGCTTCTAGAACGAGGCCCAACATAGATTGACCTTCCATCATCAAAAACTCCTTTGCACACAACTCGCCTAAACTCCAAAGTTTCCAAGTTTTCACTCGTAGGAGTCATGTCATTTAGTTTTAATGGGTCCCTTTGCAACCTCTTCTGTCTGTAATCCAGCATCTTTATCTGTAAAAAAGTATAATGAATAAAGCATAAGAATGCAATCCTGAATAAAAAATGAAAAACCCAAAAACAACCTTAAAGGTTGCAAGCAAGGGAATATAGATGGGAACAACACATGCAGCAAGTAGAGAGAGAGAGAGGGAGAGAGAGAGAGAGAAAGAGTTGAATGTATACTGAGTACACATGTTTTTAAAAACTGACACATAGGTACAGTTAGGTGCAAGTTAAGGAAAAGGCTTTCTATTGATTCTTGCAGCAATGCATATACCTCAAAAACACAGGGCTTAGGAGGCACAATCTGCTGAAATGACAGGAGACTATGCTTATGGCGTATAAATAAACAACATAAAGAAGATTAGTACATTAGCCTTCTCAAGCTATTTTCATTCATTCCAATGGTTTATATGAGGTTTGAAATTATTTTAAGATATAAATTTAGAAAAAAAAACACTAAATTTGAATAATTAATCTACTGAATTTCAATTAAAAAAATGTAATTCAAAGAATCTTTCCTAATCATGAAACCTGCTGGAAAATCTCTTTTCTCTCACCAGAAGTCAGAACCATTATCATAGGTGAAAAAAAATCAATAACATAAAATAAAAATCCAGAATAATTCAAGCTCGCTAGGAACAGCATTACAAGTTAAAGTTACTTAGACTTGAAAAAAAAAAGTCCAAGAACAATCGGGGAAAAAAAGCATAATAAAAAAGACAAGGGCAGTGGAATAGAATAAGAAAAAGATAATATAGAGAGTTCAGCGAATAACAGAAAATGCAATAGGATGAACGGAATGCAAAAAAGAAAAGAACAAGAAAGAAACAGTTGACCTTGTCTTGCCTTCTGAAAATCTGCCAAGTTCCAAGGCCGAAAGTGATAGCTCCAGGAAGGAAAAGAAACCATCTTGACCATGTTGATCCTTTCTCTTTATCTGGCAAACACCCATATTGAAGATGACAAATATTTACATGTCATCAAACTCTAAAAATTTATAGATTTGAAGTAAGAACCCAGTGAACAAAAAATAAGATAAAATACCGTGATGAGATTGGGATGAGGAAGAGGAAGCAGCAGCGGCAGCGGCAGCGGCAGAGGCAGAGGTGGAAAAGGAAGAAGGTAGGACCCAATGCTTTGGCGGGAGGATTTGGTTGGAAACGGAATAGAAGGCCCCGGCAGGCCCGAGCCTCGTTAGGGTTTTGGAAAAGATTGCCACCATTGCCTCTCACATTTGATGCCCCTTGTTCTGAGCCCCTTGGAGAAGAGAAGGGAAGAGTGAGGTTATCACTGTTCCAAGGGTTTTCGGGCTTTACACTCCGGGAAAAAAGAGCACGAAATAAAGTTTTGTATCGAAAGCATACACGATAGAGAAAGCATATGGGATCACACACTTTAGCCAGCTTGATTTTGGACTGTTGCCATGTGTGTTTTTATGAAGGCTTTCTGATCAGACGGTTAGGATCATTGGATCAGCATGGCGAATGCTTGTCTTGTGCATTTTGTCACGAGGTTATCTCGGATTATGATTTTTTCGCCCCTCGTGATGGCACTAAGTCTCGCACTTAGTCAGCCAACCAACTCCCAATCGAACACCGACATAAGCAACAAAGCCAATCCGTAAGAAAACGCTCACTTACAGGAATCTTCAACCTTTATATTGACAATTTACAAAGGAAATAGGTTTGCTACAGGGACACAACCAACATTATATAGGCAAGCACTGGCTGACCCCCCCAGCCAGAAAAGGAAAGTATCAATGCACTGAATCTCACTGATTACGGACAGATTGCCTCCAGAGATCTCGCCCCACATATGGCAAGTCAACTGTCTCAGCGCAGATCATGTCGGATTTTCCCGAGATCCTCTAAATCCCCCACAATCATGTATGTCCATCAATGCCCCTTGATGCGCGCCTGGATATCCGCCTGACGTGTATCAATCTGCATTCAGTGCTTGTCAATTCCTTCAATGCCTATCGAGCGTGAAGTCCGCCCCACGCAGATTCGACAGCAGCCAATTGCCATTCGATGTCAAGCCCCCATCCAAGGCCTGATCGATGCCACCATGTGCCAGCTTGCGCATAATCACGCATACCGCTCGCGCACATCGCGCGCTCCGCGCACGTCTTGCGCGCCTCGCGCGCATCCAACTCACGAGGGTGTGACAAACTCTCCCCCACCGGATGGAGCCGACGTCCTCGTCGGGAGGGTTTCCAAGTACGCCTGCACCTGGTCTTCAAATTGCCATAGTGTCACATCCCTTTCCCATGACTCACTTCAATCTTCACATCGAACAAGAAAATCAGTGTGCCTATTTTTGCTGCTTGCGCCCTGAGTGTTGTGAGCAAAAATCTCCTTTAACTTCTTTTGGAATTCTTTCCGGACAGTTGGAGGAGCTCTCTTCCCTTGCTCACGCGTCTCGTCTTGATGAAATGGCTTAAGGAAGCTTACATGGAATGTCGGATGAATCTTCATACTTGCGGGTAGTTCTAGCCGATAGGCCACATTCCCAACCCGTTTAACTACCTTGAATGGCCCATCATATTTCTGGACAAAACCGTTATGGTATCGCTTGTCCGTCACCTTTTTTCATATCTTTGGTGTGAGTTTCAAGAGCACAAGGTCTCCTTCTTGAAACTCCAAGGGTCGTCTATGTCTATCTGCATACTCTTTCATCTGCTGCTGTGCCATAGCCAAGCTGTCCCGTGCCTGATCAATGAGCTCCTGTTTATCACAGGCAAATCTGTATGCAGCTGGGCAACTTCCCTGCGTTTGCTGCTTGACTACCTCGACCGGTGTCAAAGGTTGAAGCCCAAATGCTAGCTCTGAAGGGCTCAAACCTGTTGCGGAAGACTTATGCAGATTGTAGCAAAATTGGGCACCATCAAGTAAACTTAACCAATTTCGCTGGCTTGCGGTCACATAATACTGCAAGTACTCCTCCACCAAAGCATTCACCCGCTCCGTCTGACCATCTGTTTGGGGGTGGTTTGCGGTGCAGAACTTCAATTCTGAACCCAGCAGTTTGAACAAAATCGTCCAGAATTTACTAGTGAACCGAACATCTCAATCGCTAACAATGTCTCTAGGGAACCCAAATACTTTCACCACGTATTTGAACATCAGCTCTGCGGCTAGTTCTGCAATACAAACTTTAGGCGCTGCAATGAATACTACATACTTAGAGAAACGATCGACCACTACCAAGATGGATCCCATTCCATCTACCATTGGCATGCCTACTATAAAATCCATAGAAAGAGACTCACATGGTCCCTCTGGTATTGGTAGCGGTTGAAGCAGCCCAGCCTGCTTCCTCTTCTCGATTTTGTCTAGCTGACACACTAGACAAGTGCGGACATACCACTCAATGTCCTCCAACATCTTTGGCCAGAAGTAATTCCTCGATATTAAGGCAAACATCCTTTTCACACCCGGATGTCCTGCTCATTGCGGATCGTGGATCTCTTTCAACAACTCACGCCTCAATCCCCCGCCCTTAGGGACATATAATCTACCTCCCTTTGCATAGAGGAGATCATTTTCGATCCAATACTTCCGAACAACACCATCTAAGACTTATCGCCTAGTCTTGCAGTAGGCAACATCTGCCTCAGCAGCTAGCTTAATCCTCTCGGCAAAATCGGAATGGACCAAAGTCAAAGAAGCTACAAAGGACTGTACCTCCTTCTGACTCAATGCATCAGCCACCCGTTTCTCTCGTCCCGCACGATGCAACCAAGTGAAGTCAAACTCGGCAAGAAACTCCTGCCACCTTGCCTGCTTGGCGAACAGGTTCTTTTGTGTTTTGAAAAAGGTATTGGCTACGTTATCCATCACCACAATGAACCTGGTTCCCAACAAGTAGTGCCTCCAGACACTCAGGCAATGAATCATCGCAGTCATCTCCTTCTCATGCGCCGAGTAGCGCTGCTCCGCTTCTTTCAACTTTCGACTTTCATAGGCTATGGGGTGACCCTCTTGGACCAGCACTCCCCCTATAGCCTTATCTGAGGCGTCTGTGTGTAACTCAAAAGGACTCTCGAAGTCCGGAAGTCTGAGCACAGGCTCGAAGGTCACTGCCTCCTTAACTCTCTCAAAGGCTTCTTCACATTCGACTGTCCACTCCTATGGTTTCCCTTTTTTCAACAAATCTGTGATGAGACTAGCCAATTTGGAAAATCCTACGATAAACTGTCGATAGTAATTAGCCAAGCCCAAAAAAGATCTCAACTCTGACACTGTCTTCGGGAAGGACCACTTCACAATCGCCTGAATTTTTCGCTCATCCATGAGGATCTTTCCCTTACTCACCTTGTGTCCGAGAAACAAGATCTCCTGCATGCTAAACTCACATTTTTCCTTTTCGACATACAATAAGTGTTCCCTCAATTTAGCAAACACCTTCCCAAGGTGCTCTACATGTGCCTCAAGGGTCTCACTGTACACAACAATGTCATCCAGGTACACCACAACAAAGTTATCCAAGTATTCATACAGGACGTCGTTCATGAGGTTACAGAATGTAGCTGGGGCGTCTGTTAGACTGAAAGGCATTACCAAAAACTTGAACGAACCATACCTCGTCACCATTGTTGTCTTTGATTCGTCCTCGGGGGCTATACGCACTTGCCAGTACCCTAACCGCAAGTTTAACTTGGTGAAATAGGCTGCCTTGGTCAACTTATCGAACAAATCTACTACATTGGTATAGGATACTTGTTCCTTATTGTAACTTTGTTCAACGCCCGGTAATCCACGCACATTCGAAAGGACTCGTCTTGCTTCTTCTGAAATAGCTTAGGGGCACCATATGGGGCCTTCGATGGCTGAACGAGACCGGCCTCCAGCAACTCATCGAGTTGTTTTCGTAACTCTGTCAACTCCTGTGGGGGCATCCGATAGGGTGCCTTTGTTAGTGGTCTCACTCTTGGCTCTAACTCGATCCAGTGGTCAACATTTCACCGCGGTGGCAACTCCTTAGGCAACTCGGGTGGCATAACATCGCTGAATTCCTCGAGCACATTCGCGATGCAGTCAGGCACATCCACAACATGGTCTGGTTTGATCTCGACCAGAGCTGCGAGCATTGTCGTCTCGCCACGCTTTACTCCTGACTTGAGCTGTGAAGCCAATTGCATCAATGGATTCTCAGCCACTCGTCCCTCATACTCTGCTGGGACGAAACCCGGGTGCCCTTCATCACCAATCCATAAGCCATGATGGCTTGGTAGAGGCGCGACCTTTGCCTCTACAAAGAATTCTATTCCGAGGATAATCTCGAAATCATCAAGGGGCACGACCATGAAAGAACATGACTTCTCTCAATCACCCACTCTCAACACTGTTGTCGTGACTCCTTGTACAGGCTGAGCTCCATAATTAACTGCCTTAATTCGACTGGAACTCTTAGACAAAACTAGTCCAAACCGATTCACCACTCACTGCGCTATGAAGTTGTTGGTCACGCCGGTGTCCAACATCGCGAGCGCCACTCATCTATTCACCAACACTAGCACATACATCAGGCCCTTGTAGACAATCTACTTGTCTACGGTGATGGCATTCAGTAGCCGCAACGGATTAAGTTGAGGGTTCTCCTCTTCTGACTCCAAATCCTCTTTGACAATCAAGGCTGATAGTCTCTCCCTTTGGGGACAGTCTCTCGCACGGTGAGGCTCATCGCACAGAAAGCATCATGTCTTCTTGCCTTGAGGTGGATCCATCCCCTTTAGCTTTGATGGCTCACCATCCCTCTTCTTGTCCCACCGACCTTTTCGCCCTTGCCTCTAGATTCATTTCCCCTCGACTCTGGTTTTCCTCTTGTCAGCATTGGAGGAAGTAGCTCCATGTTTGAAATCGTTGAGGCTGTCTGCTGTTGCAATGGTTGAAGGCAGGTCCGTCACCTTCAGTCGCCTCAACTCTGCCTGTGCCCAAGGCTGGAGCCCTGACAAGAAATTGAAGACTCGATCCTCCTCGAACATGTTTTTGATTTCCAGCATCAAGGAACTGAACTCCTTGATGTAGTCTCGCACAGCTCCTGTGTGCTTCAGCTTCTTAATCGATTCCCTTGCTAGCCATGCTGTGTTCATGGAAAGGAATTGATCCATCAACTCCTTCTTCAACGCATCTCACGTCTAGATTGGGGTGCGCCTATTTCCCGCATCATCATCGAGCCGAGTCCGCCACCAGAGTTTCGCATCACTACCAAGATGCATGCTAGCAATGGAAACTTTCTCGTCCGCATCTACTCGAGCAACTTTAAAATACTGCTCCATGTCCCAGATGAAGTTCTCAAGCTCCTTAGCATTCCGACTCCCTTGAAATTTCTTAGGCTCGGGCACCTGCAGCTTGGATGGCGGTTTCTCCCCATTATTCCCGCCATGCTGCGAGTTACCAACGGCTAACTTCTGCAGGTTGACATCCGTGTCAATGTCACCAACTCGATCGGATAGCGATTGGATCTGCTCCATCAAGTCAGTGACGCGATCGGTGAGATCACTTTGGAAGTCACTCATCCCTCGCTGAAGGTCCACAATGGCTTGCGAATGGAGCGCAGCTTGCTCCGAGAGTGAGGTAGCGTCTGGCGCAGGCGCACCAATCAACTCCTCAAGGACGACAACTCTTTCGTAGGGGTGTAAAACGGGCCGAACGGTACGGACCGATACAGATTAATACGGTTATGGGTTTAAACGGGTTAAGCCCGTTTAGGCCCGTATTTAAACGGATCAAATTTGTGAAGATCGGTCCGATTTTAATGCGGGCCGGATCGGCCCGCGGGCTAATTTAGTTTTTTTTTTTTTTGAAAAATAAGGAATCGGGCTTTAAAAAATAATGAATTGAACCTAAACGCTTAATTAAATATGATTTTAATTTGTTCACTGATTATTGAGCTTTGGTAAATATTCCAATAAAAATACAATCCACAAACATAATATCCATTAAACATACTCTCATTACAAATACAAGCTACACATGACATAATATTATGGTCTAAATAATTAAATAAAGAGTAGTAAATAAGTTCAAAAGTCATAAAATCTACAAGCATCAATTAAACTTCACATCAAATAACATTAAACTTGTCAGTTAATCTCATTATTCAAATGATTTGAATCATTTGATTCTTCCACCAATTCATCTTTATTTTCCTCATCATCTTCCCAACCTATAAAATAAAATTTTCAATTATTAAATTTATACAATAACATTATTTTGTAAAAAAAATATTTATTCAATAAAAATAAATTACCACTCAATATTAAACCATGTAGCCAACTACGTGTGCAAATGAGAGCTTGAACATTTTTAGGAAGAAGACGACTCCTATACTTGTTTAGCACACGTCCCCCAATGCTAAAGGCTGATTCGGAGGCCACAGTAGTTATCGGTATACTCATCAAATCACAAGCCATGTTAGCCAAAATGGGAAATCTAAAACTGTGATCCTTCCACCAATTCAAGACATCTAAGTCTTTATTAGTGGAAAAATCAAGTTTTGGCATCTCCAAATATACTTCCAATTGGGACTTGGAACTTGGGACATCATCTTCATCATTTGCCAAATCCATCCATACCTATATTGATGCATTTTATTCAAATTCAATTAACAAAAAATAAAAAAAATAAAGTTAGTATTGATAAATTGAAGTTAACAATAAGATGAATATAATATTTAAGATATATGTGTTTATTATTTATACTTACGTCTGAATGGGAAATAGAATCCATTCGAATAGAAGAGGTAAGTGAAGTTTCGCTTGGTTGACCTTGACCTTGACCAAGTGATGAGCTAGAAGTATTCTTTGCATATTCTTCATAAAGCATAAATAACTTCATTTTCACCACATCTAACCTCTCTTGAAAACCTTGAGGATCAATTTTCAAAAAGCATCGTTTCAACATTGTAAACTTCACACGAGGGTCAAGAACCACTGCCATTGCAAGTAGAACATTATACTCACTCCAATACTTGTCAAATTTTTTCTTCATATTAAAAGCCATGCCTTGTAACATATCATCATCTCCACCCAAGTACTCCATTAAAAGCATCTCAATTTTCCAAACTTGAGCAAAATACAAGTTAGCGGTTGGATAACTAGTTCCCGAAATCATATTCGTGATTTCATAGAATGGCTTAAAAAATTCACAAATTTTCTCTCCCCTCATCCTCTCTTCACTTGATGGACAATGCTTATAATTTCTATCATTTAATGCAAGCATAGAAAATGCACGCTTAAATTTCAAAGCACTCTCAAGCATCAAGTAAGTAGAGTTCCATCTAGTTGGGACATCCAAAACCAAATATGAATTATTCAAAGTTGAAACCCTTTTTACACATTCTTCAAAACTCTTCATTCTAGCCCCTGACCCCTTCACATACTTAATACTTTCTCTAATTTTTTCATTGGCAATAGAAGCTACTTTCAAACCTTCTTGAACAATAAGATTTAAAATATGGGCACAACATCGAACATGAAAAAATTCACCATCACATAATAAGCTCTCTTGCAAACAAAGCACATCTTTTAAATTGAGTTGCATGTTATCATTAGCAGAGGCATTATCCAAAGTAATGGAAAAAATTTTCTTCTCTATCCCCCAATCATTTAAAATTTCCATTACTTTTTTAGATAATTCATATCCCGAATGTGGAGGTTGCATATCACAAAAAGCAAGAATCTTACTACTTAGCTTCCAATCTAAATCAACATAATGAGCAGTTAAGCAAATGTACCCCTCATTAGTGCAAGCTGTCCATAAATCACAAGTGAGACATATTCTACCTTGAATTAGAGCCAAGCATTCTTTCAATTTCTTTTTATTTTCCTTGTAAAGGTTCCAAACATCAGAGGCAGCAGTGATCCTAGAAATAAATTTCACCTCAGGGTTCAAATACTTCAACACATCCCTAACTCCATCATATTCAACAAATGAAAAAGGGAGGTCATGCCTTACTATTGCCTTAGCTACTAATTCTCGAAAAACTTTTTGATCAATTTTTCTACTTCTCACCTTTCCTTCATAGTCAATTATCATTTGAGACATATCTTTTTGCTTTAAAACTGCTATCTTTTTACATGAAAGCACATGACGCCTTAGAGATGAAGTTCCATATTGACCAAGACCCGCCTTATATACTATCTCACACCCTTTACATTTAGTACGTGGTTTACCATCATCAACATTGATAACTGGTTTTTCAAAAAATTGCCACACTTCTGAAGTATTCTTTCTAACTCTTTTTGATTGATTTTCAGTTACTTCAGTTTCAGTTCCAACCTCACATTCTTCATGTTCAACTTCATTAACACCATCCTCATTATCATTATCACTAGCAAAGTTAATTTATCACTATGTAGAGTCTGGTTTTGAGAATGAGATGCCATTATCAACACTGTCAATAACACACCAAATAAAATCTCAATTAACATTTAAGTAACACACAACCTTTGAATGATAAATCAATCATGAAAACAAAACATAAATATGACATGTAAGTCAACATCAGAGGAATAAATTTATACGGTCATACTAGTAACATACTCCACATAGTAGTATAGTTTTTCAAATAGAAAAAACAACCAAGTGTTCAAAAAAAAAACACTAAGCTTACAGCGTGCAGGAATTTGATGTTGCAATCCAATTACAGCATGCAGGAATTTTAGTTTCAATCATGTGTTTCATGTAAAGATACATTGCTTTCTTTGGTTTAGATTAGATAACTCCTCTTTCATACTTCTTTATTTTATTTATTTTCTATTTCTGACCATGGATTCAATTTTTATTAAGACAGTCTTATAGTCTTATGATGATGATATGACAGTCTTATAGTCTTAATATAGTCTTACATTAAAATATTAGTTTTTATCGAAGTTTTAATATCTATTAATTTCATATCTTTTGCATCTTTTATTATTCTCCACCTCTCTTTTTTTTTTCCCATTGAAAAAAAAAATTATGTTCTGGAAATTTCAATTTCTGCATGTGTATCGTGAAGTCAAGTCTTTCGCTTAACGTTTCGGCCATCAAAACACGGGCTCTGATACCAAATTGTCGCGGGATTATCTCGGACTATGATTTTTTCGCCACTCGTGATGGCACTAAGTCTTGCACTTAGTCAGCCAACCTACTCCCAATCGAACACCAACACAAGCAACAGGGCCAATCCGCAAGAAAACGCTCACTTACAGGAATCCCCAACCTTTATATTCACAATTTACAAAGGAAATAGGTCTGCTGCAGGGACACAACTAACATTATATAGGCAAGCACTGGCTGACACCCCCAACCAGAAAAGGAAAGTATTAATGCACTGAATCCCACTGATTACGAACAAATTACCTCTAGAGATCTCCCCCCACATATGGCAAGTCAACTGTCTCAGCGCGGATCATGCCGGATTGTCACGAATTCTCCTGAGATCCTCTCAATCCCACACAATCATGTCTGTCCATCAATGCCCCTTGATGCGCTCCTGGATATCCGCCTGACGCGTATCAATTCGCATTCAGTGCTCGTCAATTCCTTCAATGCCTATCGAGCGTGAAGTCCGCCCTACGCAGATTCGATAGCAGCCAACTGTCATTCGATGTCAAGCCCCCATCCAAGGCCTGATCGATGCCACCATGCACCATCTTGCGCACAATCACGCATCTCGCGCGCACACATCGCGCGCTCCGCGCACATCTTGCTCGCCTCGCGCGCATTCAGCTCACAAGGGTGTGACACATTCCATCCTGCTCTCACCAGCCTGCGCTGGGAGTACGATTTATTAGGTACCCTTTTTGTCACCCTAGTAGGTGTAAGCCATGTCTTCCTTCTCCGCTCACTAGGATTCATTCAGTCAACACAGTCCTATAGTCCCAATTCTTTTCACAAAATTATATGCTCAATTTATGTCTTGAACAATTGACCATAGACAAGTTTGGAGAATGTTACGTGACATATCATATATATATATATATATATATATATATATATATAGTACAAATAAAAGTTAGGTAATATATATAATTCAAATTAAAATTAGGTAACGCTTGATGTTTTATATATAAAGTAATTGTAGTGTAAAATGATTATTATGAAAATGATTATTGTAAATTAAATTGTAAGAAAAATAATTTTTTAGTATTTGGTATACATTATAAAGTGTTGTTTAAACAGTAGAAAAAGTAACATTATAATGTTTGGTAAACTAATATTTTACTAGTAATATAGTGATAAATTTCGAAAAAAAAAGCCTTAAATATAAAAACAAATTGATACATTATTATTAATTTATAATGTAATTATTATATAAAAATGTAAATAATATAAAGATATAATTATTAATATGTTAATCAATTGTAAAATAAAAATTTAATACATTATTAATAATTTAAAATGTAATTATTGTATTAAAATGTAAATAATATAAAATTATAATTATTAATATGTTAATCAATTATAAAATAAATTTGTTACATTATTATTAATTTAAAATATAATTATTATCTTAAAATATAAATAATATAAAGTTATTATTATTAATATGTTAATAATTGTAATACAAAACGAATTCATTATTATTAATTTAAAAAATAATTATATTACCAAGTAAATAAAATAAAAGTTTTATTTTTAACCTGTGTCATCTGCATTTCCTTTTATTTAGAAAAATCTGAAATCAAAGTGAAAACGAAAAAGTTTTACTTGTTTTGGATTTGTATAGTATTATACTAGTATAGTATTATACTATTACTATACAAATTAGCATTATATCAAAATTAAATCGAAATAAGTGTAATAGAAATAGGATTAATTCCAATCAATAAACCTAAAAACGCAACATGGAAACACAACAAACAAACGAAACTAGACAATTCGATCAAACTAAATTGTTGTTTCAACTAAACAAAGAGTTGTGTATGACTTGACAATGAATTTCAAGTCAAATCAACTAATTTGATTTATTTTTCACTTTCATAGGAGTTTGATTATGTTTTTACTTTACGAATATGATATTTTTTAGGCATTTCCAATAATACCAAGTGCTATTCCTATTTTGGCATTTCTAATCTCCAAGGGTTTTAGCCCCCGATCAGAAAAGGTCTAAAAAAGCTTTATAGTTATGAATCAAGTGTAGAACCATTATTCGTGTTGTTGTCAAGTTTATTTTAAATATTATCCAACATGAAGATGAAGCTTACTAAATTCAAAGTGATCCATCTTTATTTTTTTTTATAATCAAAATCACTTCTAATTGTAATTATAAAATAAAAACAAAATAATCAATTAAAAATAAAAAATAAATATAACATTAGTCAACAAAATATTTCTTACTATATTTTGTCCTCTTTTTTGGTTACATACATACACACACATATATATATATATATATATATATATATATATATATTTTATTTAGTATATAATAATAAAATCCAATCCATTAATACTATTAACATATTCATATTTTATTGTTTTTGAAACAACTATATCAGTTTGTTTATAAATTATTATTCAATATATTATTAAGTGAGATTAAGATAATACATGCACACTTTATTTTTTTATTTTTAAATTTTTTTGAGGTATGTGTCACAATTTTAACCATATTTGTTGAATATAAAAGTTTTATTTATAGTGTATTAGATAACAATATAAATAACTCTGCTTATACTGTATTAGATAACAATATAAAAACTTTACTTATAATGTATTGGATAATAATACTTTTGTTTATTAAGTTTATTTTTAATACATTTCTTGATTTTAAAAAATGAGCTGTACGTTTTTTTTCTCTTCAAGTTTTATCTCATTGATCAATTTACAAACTAAAAAAGAGTCATTGGGGTTTTTCTCTTATTCTAACACTCAAGTAAGTGAGGATCTTAAGAGTATTCTAATATAAAAATTGAGAGTGAAAGTGTCAAAAGAGAGTTCCTACCTTTGATGCTTCAAGAGGTCTCCTTTTATAGTAACAACCCTCATTCTTCATGAAGTTCACGTCCTGCATGCACAAAGCATGCTTGATGGGTGGTTGTTTGTGAGAGTGGGAGCCACTTACGTAAATCATGCCAAGGGCATGTTTTAGTGGTGAGGTCATGGTTGTTGTCCATAGTCAGTCCCCTTCTCACATTCTGAGGATTCAAGTCTGATTGTCCTTGAGTTCATGTGTGCCCCCTAGGTTTTTCTTGCTGCTAAGTGCTGTGTATAAGGAGCTTGTACCTAACTGAGTCGTTAGGTCCTTCTCTTTGTGTACCCATGTCTATGGGATATCAACATAACGTCTCTTAGCGAATGGCAATTGGTGTTTGCCATTTATCACTTGAAGAAGGAGTTTATTCATTCCTCTCTAATTTTTGTTTCTAAAGTGATCACCATGTTTGATCGCCTATTTCCGACTATTTAAAACTTAAGCTCGCCTTGTTGCTTGGCTCGCCTATAATACCTATCAAGTCTTCTAATGGTAATCACTACTAAAGCTCACCAAGTAGCCTACTAAGCTCTTCTATTGAATTTTGGCACAAAGTACTTCATGCCCTGTCAATTGAATGCTCACTCAAGACACTTTGACACCACGATCAAGTAGGATCTCTTGAATTTCAAAAGTATTTTAGGATTGTAAAGAATTTTTAAAATTTTGAATTTTAAGAGTTGCTGACGTTTTCAGTATACCTAACAGATGAGGGTGAAATGAGTTTTTATTTCTTCTCAATAACTGATTTTTATATGTGATGGCTCTGTTGTGGTGCAAAGTATGATGACGTCCTTTTAATGCCCTCATTATAAAGCTTGCTTCTTCAATCTTATTAGATTCTCAAAACTTTCTATCTTGTTAGCAACAATTTTTGCTTACTTCGTCAAGTTTTTACTAGCTTTCATCCTTCTTCCAGTAAAATCTCTTAATCTTCTCCTTAGTTTCTTTGATTTTACTCTTTTTTTAGTTATGTTTGCTCGGTTTTTGCCTTGGTTATAGTCAGGGGTCGATGGTTGGCCAAGGACAAGGATTACATCATGAAAAACTAGCTAACTAGGATGAAAAGTTTCTTTTTTCTTGATTCTACTATTAGGGTTTCAGTCATGGGAAATACGATTAGTATTGTTGGTCAAGTTCAAAATGAGAAGGAAGCCTACTTATATTTAGCCTACCTTCATAATGGCCTCAGGTTCCCTACCAAACCTTTTTTGGTATACATTCTTAATGATTATGACATTGCTCATTCTCAAATTAGTCCTAAGGGGTGGAAAATTTTGTTAACTTGAGGTGGAAGGTATGACAACGTCTTTTCAATGCCCCCACTGTTACCTATAAGGCCTTGATTCCTTAATTTTATCACAATCTCAAAATTTTCTATCGTTTCTCTTAGCAACTAATTTTTCCTTTTTCATCAAGTTCTTACTAGCCTTCACCATTCTTGCAGTAAAATCTCTTAATCTTCTACCTAGTTTCTTTGACTTTACTCCTTTCAATTATGTCTGCCTGGTTTTTGCCATGGTTAGAGTTAAAAGTCGGTGATTGGTCGAGGATTATGTTGTGAAAGACTAGCTAAAGTTTCTTTTTTCATGATTCTACTATTAAGGCTTCAGTGATGAGAAGTACGATTAGCATTGTTGGTTAGGTTCATGATGAGGAAGAGGCCCACTTTTTTTGGGCCTACCTCATATGGCCTCAGGTTTCTTCCAAGCATTTCTTGGTATACATCCTTAACAATTATGACATTGCATATTCTCAAATTAATCCTAATGGGTGGAAAATTTGCTAGCTTGTAATATAGTTTCATGAACCACCGAATCATTCTTACTTCTAGGCTTTTTAGGTTTTCCTATTTCTTTAAGAGGTCTGTGGGCTTATATCATTTCTAGTCTAACAACTACATATTTGTCCAAAATCTTCTTTTCTTATACAAAAACCTAGCAAAATAGATTTTTAAATATCTATAAAAGAGAGGTCTCGTATACAGGATGTCTTGAATCTTCTATAGGTTTGCTTTTACCCTTTTTTGTAATATCAATAACCAAAAGAACTTCCTAACTTCAACTCCAAATGCACATTTGGCTAGGTTGAGTTTCATCTTATATTCCTTCGAGGTGCAGAATGTTTCATTAAAATGCAAGAGGTGTTGCTAAAAATCACAATTTTTCACCACCAAGTCATCGAGAAGCACAATCATGGTCTTACCAATTTGGTTGGCGAACACTTTGTTGATGAGCCTCTGATACATTGCTTAGACATTCTTCAAATTGAAAGGTATCACCTTATAATAATAAAGTCTTTCTTTGTAATGAAAGTTGTCTTTTTCAGATCCTTTAAATTCATCAAAATTTGATTGTACCTTGAAAATGCACCCATGAAACTCAACACCTTGTATCTAGTATAGGCATCTACCAACTTCTCAATGGTGGGTAAAGGGAAGCTATCTTTAAGGCATTGTTGAGGTCAGGGAAGCCCACACATTCTCTATTTCCATTAACCTCTTTCACTATGACCACATTGGATAGCTATTCTGGGTAGTGAACTTCTCCAATGTAACTTGTCTTCAATAGCTTATCTATTTTTTCATTTACTGTATTCTCTTTGAGACAAACTTCCATTTTTTTTTTGTCTCATTGGTCTTGCTTAAAGATCTATGTTTAGGATATAATAGATGACAAAAGGATGAATGTTTGGCATATCAAATGTTTTCTAGGAAAATACATCATTGTTACCCCTTAAGGGACGTTTAGGTCGCGAAAAATTAGATTACCTTTCAAAATCTGTTACGAATAAAACACTATATATTTGAAAATTTTTGAAATGTTAAGTTACAGCATTTGGTTTACTTAGGATGAAAATAAGATTTTTTATGTTTAGTTGGAAAAATGTAAAATTATATAATGATGGATTTCACTATATTATCCTTAATTATATTATTAGTTGGTTGATGTTAATAATACATGAATGTAAATTATATTTAAATTACTCAATTATTTAACATGTAAATTATTTATTTATTTATTTAATATGTAAATTATTTATTTATAATTAATGAATATTATCTATTTACAAGATTTCCCTTGCAAATAAATATTAACTTACAAGTCCAATCACTATTTATTTGTAAATCTTAAAGTCTAGTAGTATTATTCAATAATAATAGTTAATATTGTTGTTAAATAATATTATTACATATTGTGTAATATATACTACTAATTAATTAAATAAAATAATTTTATTTATTGAATACAAAAATTATTTTATTAAAATTTTTTAAAATTTATTTTATATTAAATTATTTTATAAATTTCAATAAGTTTAAGCATTTATTTTAATATATAACAATATTATTTGTCCAAAATATTTTATATTGAAAGAGGTCTCACGTTTTAGAATGGTAAATAAATAATAAAAAAAATAATAAAAATGTTTTTCATATTTTATAAAAACATAAAAATACAAATAATTGGGCAAGATAACAAAAACACTAACTTTCCCTCCAAAAATTTAAAGAAACTCAATTTAGATGGACGGTGAGATGAGTTTATCTACAGTAAGATCGTAATATATCGATCTTATCGTAAAGTCATGAGATATCATGAGATTTTCAATTTCTTATAGAAAATTGAATGAATGATTAAAGTTAAAAAAATATGTAAATAATAATTTAACAGATCAACAAATAAATTTTAATTTAATGAAATATAATCAATAAATGAATTATATTTTTATCTTGTAAAAAGGCAAAAAGATATTTAAATTACTTTTATTCATAAAATAAGACATTTTTATCCTTTCATAAAACAACCAAAATTAATTTTACATTTGTTCTCATCAATTTTACAATGAATCACATTGTTTTGCATTTAATTATCTTAAATTTATGCTTAATTTTATAGTATTTTTACGCTTATTCTCATCAATTTTACGATTAATCACATTAAGATTAATTATTCTAGATTTATGCTTTTTATAGTATTTTTATGCTAACTCTTTTCAATTTTACAATGAATCTCGTAAATTTTACAATTAATTTATTATATTTTTATGTTCTTTCTAGTATTTTTATACTTACTCTAATCAATTTTACGATAAATTTTATAAATTTTACGATTAATTATTATAAAATTATACTTTTTTTTAGTATTTTTATGTTCACTCTTATAAAATTTACTATATATTTCATAAATTTTACAATGAATCTCATAAATTTTATGAAAAATTTCATAAATTTTAAGATAAATATCGTAAATTTAATAATGAATGTCATAAATTTTACGAAGAATCTTATAAATTTTACGAGAAATTACATAACTTAAATTTTACGATAAATGTCATAAAATTTATGATGAATTTTATAAATTTTATAAGAAATCTCATAAAATTTACAATGAATCTCATAAATTTTATGATGATTATAATAATTTTAAGTTAATTCTAATAACTTTATCCTTATTTTAGTATGTTTACACTAAATATAATAATTTTATAATTATTATATTTATGATTATTTCTATATTTTTACGCTTATTTTTATAAACTTTACAATTATTCACATTATTTTTAAGATTAATTATTATATTTTTATATTTATTTTTATATATTTGTGATTATTCTTATCAATTTTATATCTAATATCAGAGTATCAATTTTATTTTTTTGGGCAACCGAAAGTAATATTTGACTGCCCTAATATAAATTTAAGACAGAACACTTTTGGACGTTTACAGTCGACTGAAGAAGCTGTGTAGAATTTAAATAAAATAAAATATTCAAAATTCTGTATTTGGCAGTGATACTGTTAGCAGCATTTACCAATTATCAGTACTGCCTTGCAAACGAGAAAGAGCAATTATAAACTTTTTTATATAAAAAAAAAATTATAAAATTTTGAGTAAAAAATTATGAAAAGACATATTTTAAATGTCTTTTGAATAAACATAAGTTGTGAAATTATGGAAAAATTAAATTAGTAATACCTTATTATATTTTTATTAATATTTAATATATAATAATAATTTTAAAACTTGATTTTAATAAATTATCAGTGATTTTTTAGCTTTAAAATTTAATTAATGATTTAAATTTAATATAAGTAACATAAAAATTATAATTCATTGATAAAGTCAATTTTTGTGCATTTACTATAAAAACCTTCGCAATAAAATTAACTTCTATAAGATTGAAAAAAAAATATATATATTTTATAAAAGGATGACAAAAAAAACTTTTACCTTCTCAAATTTTATCTTTTAACGAAAAACCCAATTGACCACCCAAACTAAACCTACAAAAGTAAAATACCATGCCAAAGGAAAAATGCCAATACCAAAGAAAATCATAAATAGTAAAATTCCAGCTACTAATCTTACTTCTTCCCAAATATCAAGCGAACGCCCCCTTTGAAATTTGGGAAGCTCTTCTCTCTACTCAAAGGAAGAAATAAGAATAAAAGTAGTACCTAGTTTTTGGTAAATAAGCTTATCTCAAGCAGGTCATTTTATTAAAATATATATGGTACACATTTCCTAAGATATTGCTCTCGTCTTAACATTATTGATACGTTCAAACATGTTTTTGTAAAATGCGAGTACAATTTGCTGGAGTCTACTTTCCATTCATTCATAGGATCAACATCAGCCTGCATATTGGGCAATCTTCCTTTCAAGTGAACTTTTATCAGCCCCTACTACCTTATCAACTTCCTTACCATTTTTTACAAAGAAAAAGGTAGGAACGCTGCTAATATTCCAGCGGGCAGCCACATCCCTTGCCTCATCTATATCGACTTTTAAGAACACCACTTTTGCATATTTTGTGGCTAAACTTGTATAAAGAGGCGAAATGAAACGGCAGGGACCACACCATGTTGCAGTGAAGTACAGTATCACCAGGCGAGATGTTCTTGTAGCAGCATTTAACTTAGTTTCCAGCTCACTGGTGTTGTGAATGCCAATAACCTGCCCTGTTAATTTCAAAAAGTATAGTAAGGTAACTTGTCCCAGAATTACCAGTAATGTAATTGACATGCACACACAAAAGGAATGATCCTAACATAGCGGCATGGGCTCTTCCAACTGACCCATAAATTCCTATAACCCAGAAATTAGAATTGTCTTGATCATTCTATAAAGTTAAAATGAATAAAAGAAAAGCATGTTGATATTTTTAAAACCAATGTGTAATAGCAATCCATGAATTCATTATCTGCAGAGACCAAGGTCAGTACTGGCAACAGTTTTTTACATTCGTAAGACAGTAGACTAGGCCATTTTGAGTTATTATTATTATTATTATTATTTTATTCATAAGGAGGTACAATGGAGGGGGCAGGGGGTGGGATTTAAACCTTGTACGTAATCCTTCTTAAAGTGGGATAATAATTGCTAAATGAAGCCTTGATTGGTAGAATACTTCGAGTTACTAGTTGCATAATGGTTACTTCTTTTTTGGCTTGTTCACATTCTTTTCACTTGAAGGTTGATGCAGGAAATGCAAGATATTAAAGAATAGTGGTATGGCAAGAATAAATTCAGTGGTGTTATATAAAATGATACTTCTATTCATTATATTACTAAACAAACTATTATGTTAAATCTAAAATTTAAAAGGAGATTATTTCCTTACTTTGAATAAATTTTTTTTCTACAATTCTCTCATGCTTTTGTATAGCTATCCATGTTGGGTACATATCATCTAGTTACCTTTTGCTTCTGAAAACAAAAAAGTATAAAATATGGCAGATCCTTCACTATGAATGAGTCCCTCAAAACTTCCATCTTTTTTACTTTTGTGCTTAACACCTGAGACGCTTTAAACTTGGAAGGATTTTCATACTTTAAAGTTCCCAAAGATTTCCTCCTAATCTAGGCTTCTCTCTTCTTTACTTCAGTCTTTTGCAGATAAAAGAGCCTATAACCCTCATCATTGCAAAACCACTATAATTAATCAGGAAAACTGCAGTTTCCAGAAACCCATTTAATCAAGATAGCAAATGATGTATAACAGATATGGCATGTCTGCCCGTAGAGTGTTTATGATGGGCTAGGCCAAGAGAATAAAGACTTTAGTGTATGCACCTATGATTCGATAGGGTTAGGGATTGATTCCATTAACAGTGAATTTCCAAGAGGGCTGAAAATGTGGACATGTCAGGGAAAGGCTGGTGGAATTTGTCAGCTACAGCAGAAACAGAAGACAACAAGTTTAAAGGTTCTGCTTTGCACTTGAGTGAACAGTAACCCGAGGCACTGTAGAAGTTGGCATAGAAAATAGTTTAAAGAAGAGACAATATTGTGAATCATCAATCATAAATGTTCATAGTACTCTCACTAGTTTCAAGGCCGTCAGAAAATTCAACTCAACAAAGAGTTAAGTAAGCAAATATTAGCTTGTGCTTCTCCCATAGGATTCTTGAAAACATTAGGCTCAGGAATAACACTCAACTGATATAAACTAAATATCACTTTAACCATGATAGCACAACAAACCCATAAAGAAACCCAATGAACCATAAGTTAATGCTTTCTAGCAAAACAGAAGATTACCAACATAACCCTGGACACAAAAACTCAACGAAACTGATACTTTAATGTACAATTCGCTAGGAAGGGGATCTTCTTTGTTAATGCAAAACGCATGATTTTAGCCACATCGAAAGAGGAAAATATCTACCTAACCAAGCTAATGATGAGTTATTGAATATGCACTTTAGCATCAATTATCAGACAAATGATGATTATGGTGAACCACAGAAACTAAAGCAGAGACAACTTCACATCATAAACGTTCTCTACAAAGAGTATGGTGATAAATTCTAAGGTCCATCCTTTGGGGTTCCTAACATAAACTTAAGCCTCTTTTAGATGCAAGAGTAGCCCTCTCAAAGAGTTGGTAGTCTCAGTTCATTAAAGATAACATTGTCTCTAAAGAATGCCTCAGTGAAGGCAAAGCCCTATATAAAGCATATACCATAAGAAAAATGAATGAGAAAGGAAACTATATCCATACCATCTTTAAAAGCAGATAACGCTTCCTGATCCTGCAAAAATTCAACGATCAGTAAGTTTCAGATAAAACACTATGACTCTCTTATATAAGACAGAACATAAGTTGGCAATTGATGAGAGTACTGGCTGATAATAAAGCTGTTAAGTTATTTGATTCATGTGGCCCAAAGCCACCGCATACAAAATGAAAAATAAAATATCAATTATAAGCTCCCCTGTGATTATATCTAACAACAGCAACATGCACCATCACCTAATCAACAAATAAGCTTGTACTGGGAATCTCTAAATGCACTAGAAACACCCCAGTTCTTGAAGGGATACCTACTAGCTTTTACAAAGTAATCTCTCGTAGGCCAAGAAAATAGGAAAAGCACTAAGCTTAAGTGGCAGGTGCATCCTAAACTTTTTTTTTCATAAGATGGTCACTGTCCTTGATCATAATAAACATATGCAAAGTTTATGCATAAAAAATAGAGAGATAAAATATTTGTGCCATATAATTATACAATCATATTAATTAATTAATTCTTACTTGTGCATCAGCTTTCTGCTGTTGCCTCTGACGTTCATTCCGTTTTAATTCCCTTTCTTTCCGCAAGCGTTCATATTTCCTGTGATGCTCTTCAATTTTGTGTGCATTGGGTTCCACCTGCAAATTAAAGGTGTTAACATGAAAAAGCATTTGCAAAGTAATACTAATCAAAGAACAGAAAAAAGTTACCTTTTTGAGTGCTGAACCAATCTCTTCGTCATAATCTAACTTTGATGCTACATGCAAATCACTTGCTGCTTCTTTCCAGAGGCCTAGCATGGCCCTTGCCATCCCTCGAGCTTTATATCCTTTTGCTGAGTCAGGATTGATCTAAACATAGAAGGTTGAACAAATATAAAATAAAAAACTAGAGACTCATTAATCTGATATTTGTTTGCAGTCTAAGCAAGCACAGAGAAAGGGAGGGATGGTACCTCTAAAGCAGCATCAGCATCACGGATAGCAGCATTTGGTTTGCTCAATTTAACAAAGACACTAGCTGAAAAACAAGCATGTCAGACTTTCAAGAGAATGATCCAATAGAAAGAAGGGAAAAATAGAAATAAATTAATTTTAAGGATAATTTATGCTGTAAACAAAATTACCTCTGGTTGCATATAATATTGCTGAAGTGGGATTTAACATGATAGCTTCTGTTAGATAATCTATTGCTTCATCCAGCTTACCTGAGAGGAAAAGAAACAGAGAATTTGTAAAGAAATGTGCAAAGAAATGTAAATTCAGAAAGTGCAGCATACCTTCAGAGATTGCATCAACAGCTTTCAATTTTTCTGTTTGAGCAGCATCCCGCTTTTCATCTGTAACTTCAACTGAAGGGTCTCCCATCTGAATTAAAAGATACGACATTTACTAGTTTAACATAAAAGTCTATTACACGTCCACCTAAATGAAGTAAAAATACAGCAGACATAAACGCGATCATATAGTATTTCCTAGGATCACTCACTTTTTGTGGTGGATCATTGTCAGGTTCCACAACACCAGTGTTATCTGACTCAACATCAGACTCAACAATATCAACATCCTCTTCATTTGAAAAAATGGGTTTTTTGTCATCAGAGTGCTGCTCAGGCTCTGCCATGTTAACACCACCTTTATCCTGCAAATTGGAATAAAAGATCAAGCTAAATAAAACAAATATACTTACTTTACTGCAACATCCCCAAGAAAATCATAGCCAAGGTCAGCATATCATTCTCTTTAACTATGATAAGAAAGATCATGACATAGTTTCCTAAAATCATTGTAGTAGTAAAAGAATAATAATAATAATAATAATAATAATAATAATAATAAAAACCATCCCTCTCCAAGAAGGGGAGCAAACAAAACAAGCAATTTACGTAAAACACAAGCTCGATAAAACTAAACAAACCCAGCAGTAGAAACATAAAGGGGAACAAATTTTGCTAGAAAAATCGAACATTTAGTAAATAAACTGAATCTTACCGGTTTTGGGTCGGGAGGAACTCGAGCTCCCAGACTTCAAAAACAAGAAACCAAACACAACTTAACTCCCGACTAAAGAATTACAAAAGCAAAAAGAAAATCAAAATCTACATAAAAAAATTTAAAAAATTACCTTTGGAGATAGGATTTGAAGAAGGAAAGAGATGGGTTGTGGAGAATCGAAGGGTTTGATTTGCACTGATCAACAAATAGCTTTAGTTCTTCTACCTGTGAAGCATCCATCACCATAGTCTCCAAACTTCAAATATATGTCCCCAATTTCTTTTCTTTTCTTTTCTCTCTTCGCCTTTCTTTACAAAATCTAGAAAGCAATTGAAGACTCCGTGTGATGTTAATGAAGGGTGGTGGCCCACTTTTTGATCAAACTGATACGGTTGATGTTGGATGATTTAAAGGCCTACGGGAACTAGTTGTGGAGCTGAGCGTACAAAATCATTCTCATTTCTTCTGCCTTTGAATCTAATTCGCGGGAAATTGCACCCAATTCCAATTCCAATTCCAATTCCAATTCCAAACCCAAATTAAGCTTTTTTTTTTTTTCATTTTTTTGAGATATGGTTTTTTAATTTTTTTGTAAAATATTTTTATCCTTTAATATAAAATTTATACTAGAAAATTGTATGAGTTTTATGAAGGATTTAATTAAATTTTTAGTTTCTATTATTTTCTAATTTTTTAAAAAATTTTAACGATTAAAGCTCATCTAATTTTTTTAAAAATTAATATTTTTGTTGAATTAATGATTTTTATATAATACCTATTTATAATTTTGGGTTTGGTAAAATTGAACTACTATGTATCAATTTCAGTTTCCATTATTATTATTATTATTATTATTATTATTATTGTTGTTGTTGTTGTTGTGAATATTGAGATCCGACTAAATTTTAAATCTAAAATATATATAACTCGAGAGACATGATTAATGAAAAATGGACACGTGTAAGTGCGCAATCCTGCATGCCAATGCTGAAAAGAAAAATTCGGATTACGGACACCAATCAGAGTGCGACATGTGGCACAACCAAAATGCACCACGTGGTGCGACTTAAATTCGCCACGTGGTGCCAACTGAAGGCGCCATGTGGCACAATTATATCCTCCCGCATTCAGGTGCCGGTGCGGCACGTGGCGCACTCGCAGCTATGCATATTCATGAGCGGGAGACTCCCGCCCATGAGTGTAGGCGCACCATAATGAATAGGAAACTTAGGTGGGAGATCCTCTCACCCATCACAGTGGGCGCAACACGTGGCGCGCCCACATATATTTTTATATGTGAAAATTTTATACTGTCAAGGATCCCTGCATTAAAATTAATTTTGACGATTATACCCTTAAATATTTTTAAGTATGCAGGAGTTACAAAACAGTAAGAAATATTTAATTAGTAGATAAATACATAATTAAAGTGGGAATCAACCCCTATAAAAAGGGATTAGGTATGATCTATGGAAGGAGGTCTCTATTTTTTTTACTGAAACTATGTCAAACTCCTTTTCTGACTTAAGTATCGGAGTGCTTACGCGAGAAAAAATCTCTGCGTCTCTCTGATTATTATTTTTCTTGCAGAGCCTTTGGTAGTACGTGGCATAAAAATCAAGGCGAAAACGTCAGTAATTGGTCGCCGTTGTAACTAAGCAACAACAATTGACGCCGTCTGTGGGAAACAGAAGAAAAGTTTTTAGCTCTACAATAATGGTGAGGACACGATCAGTAGCGATAAGGAGTGATTAAAATGGAGATACGACAAGTTCTCCAATCAGTGACTTGGGCCATGAAACTCAGGAGGAGAGAGAGGTGAATGTGATGACAGTCCCTGTGGCAGAATTGGAAGCTATGAGAAAACAGGGAGAAGAAATAGCCCAAGCTTTACGGGCTATGGTTGATTTGTTTAAGGGTACTTTTCCGCAAGTGAATTTGCCTCCAATTGTTCAAAACTTGGTGGGAGAAAGAACCTAGAGAAGGTGTACTTAGGATATTGCGCTTAATGAACGTCGAGGTACTGGGGACTCCTGGCGTAAGACCGAGCAAGACCCTCATGGCCTGGCGACGGGAGACCCTCTTGGCCTGGCGGTGCGAAACCCTTACGGCCTGGCGGCGTGAGACCCTCACGGCCTGGCGCCACGAGACCCTCACGACCTGGCAACGGGAGACCCTCACGGCCTGGCGGTACGAGACCCTCACGGCCTGACGGCAGGGGACCCTCACGACCTGGCAACGTGAGATCCTCATGGTCTGGCGACGCGAGACCCTCACGGCCTGGTCACGCAAGACCCCATGCTGGAGGCTTCGGAAGACCCTGTGCATGAAGCTTCAAAAGGCCTAAGGCGCCAAGCTGCGAAAGACCCCATGCGCGAGACTCCAATGAACTGGAGACATCAGGGTGTTGGAGAACCGCAATGTCATGGTATAAGGAATTCAACAATAGAGATTGTTGGTGGTCGGAGATGCCAAAGTATTGGGAACCTTGAGAGTTCGACTATGGTAGGTTCTGGATATTTGGATGCGGAAGATCGTTGGCTTCAGAATACAAATGGCCCGTCAAATAATGGAATATGAGGTGTTAGAATGACAGGGTCTCATACTTGGAGGAGAAACTCGAAAATGGATCCAACTCGGAACCTTGAAGCAGAAGGGTCCATTTTATCTTTTGATCAATTAAGGAGCGAATTTCTAAAGCCCTTCGTGATAAATAGCCAGAAAAGGAAAGAGGTCACTTATATGCTTATCCTAAGACAAGGAAATAATGAATTACTGAAAAGCTATGTAGATCGATTTTGTAATGCTACTCTTGAAGTGCGGGATCTACAAGCCGAAATAGCTGTGACAACTATGCTACAAGGGACAAGGTTTGAAAATTGCAAGAATCGTTATCTTTGGATCAGCCAACGACGATTTCAGACCTATTCTCTAAAGCAAATAAGTATGTCGATCAAGAAGAAGTGATGAAAATGATACCGATGCGCGACCTTAAGGAAGGAAGGAAGCAAGAAAGAGAGCTTGATGATAAAAACATAAGAAGATCAGATAAAGTCTCAAAATTAAAGTATGTTAATTACATGCAATTTATCGAACCACATGCTTTAATTTTAGCAGCGATAGAAAGAACTGGGATGCTTCAATTCTTCAAGAGAGGTGAGAGAAATTTAGGACGAGACTTTGGGTCCTATTGTAATTTCCATTCTGCCTTCGACCATGCAACTGAAAAATGCTGGGATCTAATGAATCAACTTGAGAAGTTAGCAAGAGAAAGGAAGTTAGACCACTATGTGTGGAGAAGTGAGAGAAATCAATATCTAGTGCATGGTCGAGGAGACAATATACTCCGTGATAGGCGCGATAATAACGGATTAAATATGAGGAGAAATGAAGAAAGAGGAAATGAGGTTAGAAGGGGAGAAAGTAGGAATCAACAGGTAGACAATGAACCTACTAGAGCTACTATTAATGTCATTTTTGGTGGAGAATACATAGCTGATAGTTCATCTGCTTCACGGAAAGCTTACGCTAGATAGGCGTGCCAAGTTCACTCTGTGATGAAAGTGACTGAAGCAGAAGAGACGATTACGTTCACACCTACTGATAGAGGAGACATGATTGTCCCGTATGACGATCCGATGGTCATATCAGCAGTTGTGGCCAAACATCCAATAAGTCGAATCCTAGTAGATAATGGAAGTTCGGTGAACCTTATCTATTGTAATTGTTTTGCAAAAAATGAATTTAAATGAAGACAGATTGAAGCCTATGATTACCCCTCTATTCGGCTTCGCAGGGGAGAAAGTGAAGGTGACAGATTCTATTGTGCTACCTGTTACTCTAGGGGAGAATCCTAAAAGTACTACAAAACAAGTTCTGTTTATGGTAGTCAGATCGACATCTGTAGCATACAACGTTATTCTAGGACGACCATTGTTGAGCGACATTAGGGTCGTACTTTCTCTGTATTATTTGTTGATAAAGTTTCCAACTCCTGAAGGTGTGGGACATGTAAGAGGAGATCAAAGGGGAGCGAGAATATGTAATACCGCGTCAACTACATGTAAGGAAATTCAAGGGAAAGAAACCCTTACTGTTGACGGGCCACCTAAGCCATCTCCAATGCCTTGGAAGAAGATGGGAAATTCAGAGCAAATTGGGAAGGACTTTACAGAGTTAAGAGAATAACTGGACCTGACACATGCACTTTGGAAAGTTTTGATTGCTTCCACGCTAGACGTGTATACCACAAGTGCACGGGTCGCACAAGTAATAAAGGGGAACTGAGTCCCAGATTATCGTCCCACAGAGAACACAGTCAGCCTAACTAAGTACTAGTTAATTTTACCCTAAGTATATCCTAGCATTATGAATATTAAAAGGGTGACCTACAATGTTTAATTTGAAAATACTGGAAAACAATAAAAATAATGAAAACTATAAAATAAATAAAATAGAGCAAAAACTACTTACAGAGCTCCAAGCAAATAAAACCGATAATCTGCAAAAGAAAAATACTAAAACTAGAATTAATTAGTGTAAATGGACTAAAGATGTAAATATAAGAAAATAAAGAACTAAAAATAAATAGATTAAAACTAGAAAATCCTAATATAAAAATTACATATGTTTAATCTAATTAATTAACAGAAATAAAAATGCAAAACAATCTAACCAAAGGCCTATGAAATAATACTCTAATAAAAATTCTAAAAAATTTCTTAGTATAACTTTAAACCTAATTGCCTAATCTGGTAACCCTAAATTATGTTTAGCTTTAGATAATTACTAAATTAATAAAATGCCTAAATAAATAATAAAATCTATTCTAAATGATGCATGAGAAATAAAAAAAATATTTTTTTTGAGTTTCTAAAATTTAAAATGAAAACTATCCTAAAGATGCATAAAATGAGTCTACCCCTAAACTAACTCTAAATGCAATACATAAGCATTACACTGAAAATTAAATCTTAAATCCTATTGCATTCAAAAATTAAATATTATTATAATTAGAATTAAGTCTTAAACTAAAAAGCAAAGAAAATTAAGCTAGCATGCAAATTAATTCAAGAATCATAATTTAACCACTAATACTATTACCTAAACTAACAAATAGTAATAATAGAAAAACTATATTGATAGTTAGCTCTCGGTCTTCCGGTCGAAAAGCAACGTCGATGAAGACGTGTAGGTGCACTATTTCGCGGTGAGGATTGTAACTTTCCATGAATTTTCCA